>CANUEY010456781.1:0-15537 GCA_948099555.1 Croton setiger | reverse complement strand
TATATATATATATATATATATATATATATATTTTGACACATAATTTTATAAGAATGAATAAATTGGATATATATATATATATATATATATAGTATATATATAGACACATAATTTTATAAGAATGAATAAATTTTCTATTATGGAATAATGTCAAATCAGATAATCATTCATTTATATTTAATATCCATTTAAAACTATATTGGATATTAAAACTATATTTTTAACAAAACTTATGTAATGTTAATATCTTATTTAATTTAGATATAAAAGAAGATAAGTAGAATGAATTATAAAAAGTAATCATAATGATTTGGTGAGTTGTGTTGCTAAATATTTAGGACCAAGTTATAGTGCGTTAATGGCGGAGAAATTGACAATAAGAGAGGCATTATTTTGGTTAAAAGAAAAAAAATTTTATATCACAAATTTACTTAGAAAATGATTGTTTACAGGTAATGCATGCGTTGAGATATCTAATTTAGATTTTCCTTATTTTGAAAATCTAATTTTAAGATTGTAAGTAGTTGGTAAAGTTTTTTTCTTCACTTACAGTGAATTTTGTGAAGCGATCAACGAATTAATATGCACATAATTTAACACATCTATCTGATTCTAGGTCTGGTTGTATGGAGCGGTCAAATACTCATCCAGATTATATTTTGCTTTACATAGTGATATTAATGATATAACAATGTTAAATGATCTACGTAGTTATGTATTCAGACGCTCAGTTTTAATTGATGCTATTGATACTATTGTTAAGCCCAATTAGATAAAGAGTCTAACTTTTACCTTTATATTTTCAAAAGAAACAAAACTTATAAAACTATTGTTATATTTTAAATTAATATATTCATAATAACGATTTATATATCAAAGTAAAGAAAAAACAAATAAAAATTATAAAAGTGCATTTCTTTAATTTGAAAATGATAAATTTCTTTCTGTGAATAAGAAAAATTGGGTTCTTAAATTTTGAAAACATCAAATTCTTTTATTGACTGTAAGTATATATCAGAATTTAAGCTAAATGGTTAAGGTGATGTCTCAATAAGGTCATTAGTTGTCATGGTTATAAAAACATATCAAATTTTTATGTTTATGGAACAATAATGTAAATGATATTATTTACAATGTAGTTATGAAAATGACGAATGTGAGTAGGGGTCTACTAATATTCTTAAGATTTGTACCATATAATAATTAAATTAGGATAGAAAAAAAAAAGAATGAATTGATATAGATTAAATATGTAATTTTTTTAATGCAATTTCGCGCATTGCACGAGTACAAGTTCTAGTTCTATTTAATATGCTGGGGTGTTTAGAGGTGAGAGAGTATTTTAAAATACAATAATGCCCTCTTCTTTTTTTCTTTCTTCTCACAAAATCGCAACAGCAACGGCGACCAGCCACCGCCGCTACTGCTTTTTTGACCACCATCACCACTCATCTGAACTTCATCAACACCTTTTTCTTTTTGGGTGCTTAGATCAGTGAGACAGCAACGATAAAAGATTTTAAATGTTGTTGTCGGCAATATACAACCCTGATGGATGTTTGGAGAGTAGCAGCAGACTCCTTATCCTTCAAGTTTTCTTCTAATGTTCTTTTTGTCGTTAATCTATGGCAGGAATGGAATAATCTGTCGGCATTTAAACTTTTCAATGAGCTTCGTAGAAAGACGGATTGAAGCGTCGAACTATAACCAGTGGCCACCGATTGTCTCTGCCGAATATTTTATTGATTGTGTTAGATCTATTTCTTTAAGAATAATTGAGCTTGTAATATTTTATATCCTTGTATTCTTTTCTCATTAATAAAGATTTTTCAATTTTTTTTGAAAAAATTATTTTTAAGCTCTTTGATTTTGTAGAATATAATATTAGGTACTTAGAATTTGGTGTTATGAAGTCTAATTAGATGTGCTTCCTTCCAAATCAAATCCATTTATGGCCATGTTTGGTTTTTTTTTTTTTTTTTTTTCATTTTTCATAAAATAAATTTTCCATAAAGCATATTTGAATAATTTTAATAATAATAATATGAACAGAATAAATTATGATTTAATTTTACTATTTTAGCCGATATTAGAAAATTAACAAAGCAGTTATTATTTTGTTGTAGTGATTTTATAGGAATTTTATAAAAATCGTAATATTTGATTTGGTAGAAATTATAAAAATTTCATTACTATAAATACATAACCAACCACCATCCCAAACTGCTATCGGTACAATCCAACTAGTACCGGTATAGGAGCACTATGGCTCAGAAAATACAACAAAAAATCCTGACCATACTAGAACATAAATCAAAAGGCCTTTTAAACTAACATCAAATAAAAAGGAAAAATCTAAATCCAGATCCAGAATAAAGCTCTTCCAAAAAAAGAATAACAATAGCAAGAGAAATTTTAGATCAGATCTAGAAGAAGTAGTGGATATAACCAGATTAGCATGACTTTTGGGTAGATCGGAGCAAGAAGCTTGAATGAGGCCAAAATGTCCTTTTAGTTGATGAGAAACATCCAGCCAGTGGAAGAACTGCTTGGTTCCTAAGTAGATCGACCTAAAGACCTCAAAATCTAAAATTTTCCTTGCTTTACCAAGGGTTTCCATTGGTTACTTGGGATGCTTTTCCTCTTTAAACATTTTAATGGCTACTTTTTAGGGTATTTTGGAGTTGCATATATTTATAGGTTGTGTATTCTACTTTTTTATAATACTTAATAGATATTACTATGCAATGAGTTTAAATGTTTAATGGAATTCACATTTACGCAATGTGGTAACAGAGACTTACTATTTTACTCATTTATTTTTGTTATTATTCTATTAAAAATTCTTTTATTATTCTTTCTTTTAGTTTTGAAAATTGAATAATTTGGATAACCTCTGTATTTAGGTTTTTAATGAATTTATGTAAACTGAAGCTAAATTAATGAATTTGCAAATTTATATAAATAGAAATTAAGAAGAAAGCAAGAAAAATTAAATATTGACTAAAAAAAAGAGCGATATTGGACATAAGAGACTAGTAGTCTCATGGATTTAGAAATCAAATTTTGAAATTAAGAGTGACTTAGAGAAGGATTCATTAAAATTATAAAAACATGAAAGAAATATTCTTAATTTTGGAGCATCAATAAGTATTAATGATAAGTTGAAGGGTATTTTGGAAAAAAATAATAAGTTGAAGTGCATTTGTGAAATTAAGACGGCAATCCATTTGAAGTCTCTCAATACTGAAAAGAGAAGAGAGCACAAGGAAACCATTTAAATCGAACCAAATCAAATTCAGAAACTCAAAAATGGAGAGGGGGATGGGAGTTTTAGCAGCATCACAATCAATAACCCCTCTACGCTTCTCCAATCACACTTTTATTAAAAACCCTTTTCTATTACCCATCACTAACGCCACAATCTCCGACTGTAAAGCTAGAAGAAGGAAACCCTTTTCCATTAAAGCCTCCAATACATCTACACAATTCTCCACCTTGTCCAGTAACTGGGATGTTACCGATTTATCATCTTTTGCTTCTTCAGCTCCTGCGCTCCCAAGATTTGAGGAGCTTGATACCACCAATATGCTCCTTCGTCAACGAATTATCTTCTTGGGCTCTCAGGTCTTTCTTTTATTTTATTTTCTTCACTCATTACTGGTGTATTTCTGGTTCAATTGAGCAGTTGAGTTTTTACCCTATTTATAATTGAGCGGAGTATTTGGTCTGTTTTGAGTTTTGTATTTGATTTGTTCAGACGAGTCTTGCTCTTTTTTAGACTGCGCTTTTGCAAGAGATATGGGTCGTGAGATACTGAGATTTCAAATGCTTCTGTAGTTCTGTGATTTGGATTTCCATTTTCATAATCTAAATGTGAGATATGGTTTTTGAAGCAAAACTACAGGAAAGCTGTTCAATTTTATTATTGTTTGATATATTGGAAGAGTGGTCTGGGTACTCGGTTTGTATAAAAGGTAGTTTTTGAGTCTATAGTTACAGGACCTTCTTTTTTATGAGAAACATAATTCAAGATGCTATTATGCAACGTATATGTGCAAGTATGAGTATTTAAGCTGAAGTTATTGGCGATGTTCAAATTTTCTTTTCTATGCACATGCTTTGAGAGGGAAAAAAAAAGGTTCTTTGAATTACTGTATGCATTGGTTTGGGCAGGTTGATGATGTGACAGCAGATTTTGTCATAAGCCAGCTCTTATTTCTGGATGCTGAAGATTCAACAAAAGACATAAAACTGTTTATAAATTCGCCTGGTGGTTCTGTCACTGCTGGTACTTCTATGTTTTTATATTTAGCATTCTGGTTTTATGGTTGTCTCATTTCTTTTCGCTGTTTTCCCCCCTTCTCCTTACATATCATCCTAAGTTCCCTCTGATGATGTGACTCTTCTGATTTGAGCTGCTTTAGGATAGAGTACTCAAACAATCTGATTACTTGATAAAAGATAAAGACGAACATGCACACATATGGACAAGAATTCTAAAAGATTTATTGTGAATTTAACATGTGCTAGTTGGACCTTTGATTTTTTTCGGAGCTAGCAAGCTTTTAAGTTTTCAGCTGAAAGATTTCATTGTAACTTTTATATGCTCGCTAAAATTTTGAGATTGCATTGACGTTCTTCAGATTTGGCAGTGATATAAATGTGTATTGAGTTATCCGCTAGTTATCAAATTTGATCTTTAACTTAAGAGCTGTGACTCTTGTTATCCCTTTTGTTCTTTGGTTAGTACGTTTTGTCAGAGGAAATTATCTTCTCTCTGTTTTCTCTCTCTCTTTTTCTGTTTGGGCATATGTACTTCAATGTTCATACAAGTAGTATTGTACCCCCATCAACGTATTTTCTACACTTTCCTTTCCATAATCAATCTTCTGTTGTTATGTATTTAACTTAGATTGTTTCAACTCTTCTTCTTCTTTTTTTTTTTTTTTTTTTTGCTTTAAATATGCATGTCTCAACATTATGCCACACAGATATTGATAAACTGTAGTCTATATCAAAGGAAAATTATTTCTGATGCTGTTAATCACAATGCCTGAGTCATTGCTAAAGTGAAATGGCAATTAAGTCTAGATAGTGGTACTGGGTAAAAGCCTGTTTCTTTGTCTGTATCTTCTTGGTGGGAAGGGACCCTTTTGGTCCATTAGGACTTAACTTAACCAAGGTCACCGTCAGAATGCATACATTAATGAGATTAAAATGATGTGGCGATTAGTCGTTCTTCTCTTACATATGAGCTCTTCTATATACTTTATAAATGGTCTTTTAGAACTTCAAATCTCTTTTGCACTTCCTCCCAGTGGCGGAGTGTGGAAATAATGTTTTTTGGGGTTACCATAATCTAGCTCTGATTTCTTTTTCTTCATCTTTTGAATGAAGGATTGGGAATATATGATGCCATGAAGTTGTGCAAAGCTGATGTTTCAACTATTTGCCTCGGACTTGCTGCATCAATGGGAGCATTTCTTCTTGCTTCTGGTACCAAAGGCAAGAGATTCTGCATGCCTAATGGAAGAGTCATGATACATCAGCCACTTGGAACTGCTGGAGGCAAAGTAAGTATCTAGTTCTGCTTTTATGTTTGTATACATTTGTGTCAAAATGCATATGCCAATGCTTACAACATCCAAGCCTGATTGTGAGATTCCCTTTACTTTTTTATTATGAAACTGCTAGATGTGTGAAATTTATGAGTGACATTGTTTAAAAGTTCAATCAAATGTTTTTCTTGGGAAAATTAAATAAAAGAAAATCTGCAAGGTTTTTTTCCCTACGAGAACTTTATTTCATTATTCTTCCAACTTGAGATGGCATATTTATGTAAGCTGCAGGTGCAGCTGCTTGCTAGATTGTACACACTAAGATGAATACATTATTTTTGGTTTAGTTTCTTCTTATTGAGCCTTTCCCTGAGAATGCTGTGTTGAAAACAAAAAATTTTCAAAGGCTGATAACAATTGAGCCTAATCATCTTGCCCAACTTTATAAGCTTATATCAGTAATGTTCAGATATATAGACACAAACAAAATGAATAGGAGTTTAGATGACCTTTATGCTTAACATTTTTTTTTTTTATTATTTGTATCGGATTTCAGGCAACAGAAATGAGCATAAGGATAAGAGAAATGAATTACCACAAGATTAAGCTTAACAAGATATTGTCAAGAGCTACTGGGAAGCCAGTGGAGCAGGTTGGGCGCGGACGATGTTACCTTTTATCTGTGTCATCAATTTATATCAAATTTGTTGACAACCATTTTTTTCGTCGTTTATGGACAGATTGAGATTGACACTGACCGAGACAATTTCATGGACGCTTGGCAAGCGAAAGAATATGGGTTGATAGATGAAGTTATAGATGATGGAAAACCAGGACTTGTTGCACCACTTGGAGATGCTTCACCTCCACCAAAAACCAGGGTATGGGATTTCTGGAAAGTTGAAGGGAGCAAGAAAGCTATGAAGAATTTGCCTTCAGAGCATAAAATGTTGGCGAATGGTCATGTTGGGGTACAAGAAGATGATGAGGATAGAGGTGCTGACCCAGAAAAGGAAGAACCTGCTTCTGCATAAGGTTTAGTTGATTGTCTGTCATTTACGTCTTAAAGCAGTCATGTAACATTATATTTTTAAAGTAGTTTTAATTTACTGAATATAAATTTTGAAATGGTAGGAACATTAATTTTTTATATATAAGTTAAATACGTTGATAAAAGTATCCAAAATTGATAAATCTTGCCATACAATTTCTTTTAAAAATTCCAGCTTTACTATTTCAATTTACATATTCTATTATATCCTAAATTCCAAGATGATGAAAAAAAATAAAATTGAACTATTATAATCCTAAATCCTGAAAACACTCCATTTAAAATTTTCTTTCAAGCACAGAAAAATTGAATCTTGAATTGTAGACGTCCCAGTAAAGGCCAATGGTATCTCCCATCTTCAAATTCCTCCTGTTCCCAAATTTGGACATCCATCCATTAATGAACACACAGCCTTTTGTTGAAGGCCACAGCTTTAACACCAATTTGTAAGATGTTTGAGTATCAAGGTCCCGCACATCAAACTTAGCTCCTCCTTTCTTAATCTTCTCAACCATCTCTTCCCTCATGGAACTCAGAACATAACTCTCTATCAAAGGCTTTGGAATCAAAAGCCTAGACATATGTGAAACATCGCTCATCGTCAGTGTCTTCTTTATCTTCCACGGATCATCATAATGTATAGCCCATGATTCATCAAACAGAGCCAGGACGGTTGAAACAGGCTTCATCTCTTCTTCAACGGTACAAATTTCTTCTTTTACTCTCTGTTTCTTCATGCTCCGACTTGAACAGGAACTTGCGCTGCCACCCGATGTCAAACAGCTGCTCCGTTCTTCACTCTCTTGTTTTCGCTTATGGGTGTTTTTCTTCTCTGGTTTGGGTTTCTTCGCCATTGTTGTAAAGAGGAAACAATGGGAAGAAAAGAGGGTGTGATCTGATCTTCTCTTCAATCAATAGGGTTTATATATAGGCCTGAAACAATCCTTTCTGCGTCAGGATTTCAGTATGAGACTTGGATCACTTTCCTTTTTAATATAATTTAATTTTGTAAATATATAAACCGACAAAGTTTAAGTTTCCTAATCTGTTTCAGATTATATAACAAAGTGGTGGTTAGTTATTAAATGATGTAGATATGAGCATGCATGCTGCATATCTGCTTCAAATAGATGGACTAGAACATAAATTCATACTTGAACTCTACATGTTTTTCCGAATAAAGTTTGACTTCCTTAAGTTTCTTTAGCAAGTTAACACCTGCATGTACGAATTAGAGGTTCAAACTATAATATTTATTTTCTTAGAAAATAAAGGACCAAATGGAGCAATTGCTTTTGGTTGGTTGTTAGAGCAAATCGCAGTTTCTGAAATGGAGATATGAAATTGTAGAAATCCAGTTATAATGACAATAATACAATAGGAGAATGAATTGGATTTTCAAAAATTTGACTCTATAAATTCTTTTTCAAATATAAATTCTAAACTTAAGATTGTTTGGAGCAAACTCAACCAAAATTCACATATATATTAATTAGGAATTGAGTTCAGACTGATCATAATTTAAGAGTTAAAAAATAAGTCAAACTTTAAAAACTTCCATTTGGTCCTTTATTTTTTGAGAAGATACAAAAATACTTTAAAAATTACAGTTTGAGCCCCTAATTCACTCGTGCAATTTACACATTCTCTTATGAGAGGTCATGTGTTAATTTGATGAAGAAAATCAAACTTGGAGTGTCTATTTGTGCACATGCAAAATTTGAGGCTCCATTCGAGAAAACTTGTACAATACGGGTGTGAATACCGAATTTATGTTTTAGGTCTTTTCAAAATTCATCTAATGCATACTCCCTCTATTTCGAAATATAAGTCAGACTGATTAAATATTTAATCACCAATAGAACAATAGTTTCCCAAATCTACTTAAAAAAAATAGATTTATGTATATTTTTAAAATTCATTTAAAGCTTATGTTGGTGTAATATCTTTTCTTGGAGCTAGTAGTTTTTGAAGTATTTCATAATATTCATCTTAAATTTCAGTCTTGCTTTCACAATTGAAGGAATGATTTCAAAGCATATATTCTCCTCTCTGTGAAATATTACTGTTATTGCTCAAAAAACTTGAAACGCAAACAAATTGATTAATTCCTTTTTTTTCTCTCAGTAATTCAAATGTTCAGTCATAGTCTGGTTAGAATCGAAAACTTTGCGCTTCAAATAAATACAAACAATGGAAACTGCAGAGCATAGAACCTACATTAAAAACTGCAAATTGGTTCTTCCAAATATACATGACAAGTGACCCATAAGTTTATAAACTGCAATTCTACCAACTGCTAACAATTACTACTATCATCTAAATTCAAAGCAAGCTATAATCTTAAGCTAACTCTGTACAGCTAAAAATATCTGAATTCGACCTATATCATACACAAATCTTGAGCTACTATCACTACCATACCAAAATGACTCGGGCTCTTCAGATTGAGTCAATTTCGACACTCTCACTTCTTGCACTTCGGCTGCTACTGCTTCCGCTCCTGCTGCCACTGCCGCTGCCACTTCCGTTCTCGCTCGCACTACTATCACTTTCACTGCTACTGCTTGAGCTTATATCTTGCTCTTTCCTCACTTCAGCATTCACTTGAGCTCTAAGGGCTTCTGCAGCATTTTGGCCCTTGTCAGTTTCATTGTCACTAATATCCACATCAGCAATCTCATCGTCCATGTCAGCCTGATGTGGCAAGTTAATATCAATGTCTAAACCAGTGCGTGATCCCTTTCCAGAAACATTTTCTCTGTTGGCTGTTTCATAACTGTAATCATGAACATTGATTATATCCACATCCTCCTCTGCTTCAAAATCCTTAAGCTCTGGGGGTGAAATGGCTGATGGACCAGGAGGATGTGGAGGAGACCCCAGAGTTTTATCTTCTTTAGGTTCTGCACCCATAGAGAAAAATGAATTCCTATGCGATATCAAAGAAATGTTTATAGGTTGAACTACAAAATGAATCTGATCATAGTGTGTTTGGTTGGTGGCTGGGAACCACCAGCTTGTCCCATTTATATTTTTGGGACAGATTGACTTGGACTTGTGTTAGACAGATATATAAAAACTCCACATTCTGGTTATTTTTCTTCAAAAGATGACCTGATCATTCAAGTGCAGTTAATTTAGATTCCAGTAGAAAATAACTCAACCTCAAATGAATTGGTACCAACTTGTTTATTAATTAGATATAATAAGTTTCAGAGCTTGGACCAATGGTCAGATTTGCAGGTACTTACGGTTACGTTTCTTTTGGCTATGTTTCATACAAAGGAATTTCACAAAAATTTTACTGATAGACATAAATGGGATTTCATGATCTCATGTTTGGTGTGTGTGTGTGTATTTTGGAATTATAACTTCTCAGACATCTGCTTTCTGTTTAAAGAAAAATAATTATCACTGTACAAATCATCTGGGCTTTAATGTGTCTAAGCCACCAACTGCTGGTTCTCATAGTAACTGATGCACATCTACATCAGAATTGAATATAAGACAGAGCACCAATACTAATTGATGGATTTTAGTATCATACACATTTTTTACTGAAACTGCACACAAATTATTACTAAAAAGATAGCATACCTAAGCTTTCTGAGCCGCTGGTATCGACCTGCTCAACCTGGGCCTGCATATATTTGATAGGATACAACGTATATTCAGAAGCTGATGTAGCTCTCCCAAAAGGCCTTATATTAGTGATATCACACCAATGTGTTTCTTCATCCAGAAGAAAACTTGGGTTATATAAGTCAGCTGAGGAAGTAACATAATAGCAGCAAGATCTAGCATGCCACTTCCAATAATGCAGATCATACATAATTTGTATAGATTGCTTATTAGAATAAACTAGGAAGCATGTTACGTATACCAACCACCAAACATGAGTGCTATTCGATTACTTTAGAAGCTAAACTAGACTGAAATAAGAATAAGGCAAGAAAAAATGTGCAATTATGACCATTGACCAGAACGTAAACTAACTAGTAAAGCCATAACTAAGTTAAACAATCTAATGCCAACCAGCCTAATTCTGGAATATTTGAAATTAGAGAACAAAAGTCAAAATTGCATCATATAAAGTTTTCGAGAGCAAATAGCTTAGCTTTCTCTACCAACATCTCTCCCTGTATATTTATATTCTTGGAGGCAATAAATGGGTGAAGGATTGCAAAATAGGTGAACTCACTGGTATTGGTGAAGCTATCCCTTTGTTTAAAGACTGCTGGTTTGTTGCTTTACTAACTGGAGGTGAATAAGTTTCGACCACTGGTGCAACCAGTGTAGCTGACCCCATGGTAGCTGCAGTCTCACCTGGCAGCCGAACATGCCTCAGTCTCTTTACAGCACGATGCAACCTCTCCAAGCGAAAGGTATCTTGCTCAAAAAACAAAACAGCATCATTTCCTTTGTAATCCTCACTTACTCCCTCAAAGGTTACTTTTGGTTTTCCATATTGATTGTTGTGATACTCTACTGTAACCTTTTTATTTTTTCCCTTGTGGAGTGATCCCCGTTGACTCTTATCAATTGAAGCCGGTTTAAATTCATCTATGGGGAAATGCCACAAGTAAAAGAGAAAAAAATTTAATCATTCTCCCACAAAAATAAACAAATAGTAAAAGTTTTCTTTGAGAAAATTGCCAAACATAAAATACTTACCCAGTTACATTAGCAACAACCAATAACGAAATATCTGAGAATATTTTTAATCGTCATTCTCCACACATCTTTTGTCTAGTACATATTAATAAATTTCATGTTTTACAGCATAATAAATCTATGCACAATAGAAGCTAAACTAAGAACACTAACAATTAATTTCAACTTTACAAAATAAAAACTGGTATTTTTCTCAATTTGAGCCTGTAAGCATTTGATATTTCACTGAATCTCCCTAAACAACACAGAAACAGAACGGCCTATAGAATGGCAAATGAAGTTTGGAGTTAAAGTGTACTTACAACGCAAAGTGCAGAACTTCGAAGTGGTATGGTTATGGTGGTCATTGAAGGAGGGACCCAAGGTTATGTCGTACCAGCGATCCGGCTCAGGGGCTGTATTTGGCTCGTCATTGTTGCTGTTGTTGTTTCTAGCCATTCTTTAAACTGAATTAATTTTACTATGATCATGTGAGAGAAAATTGAAAACACAAAATTCTAGGGTTTTGGCGGTCAGATGTACATTGGGGAAATTGAATATATTAGGGGTAGATTGGTCTTCCCACACCATACGAATTCCAAAACATAGAAGTATCTCTTGTATATAAAATAAATAAACATAATATATATAATTTTTATTGTAGCATGAATTTTATATTTAGTAGCAATTTTGTATTTTTTAAATTTAACAATTTCCTCCTTCTATTTTATTTTTAATGACTTTATCTTACAGTTAATTTTCCATTAAAAATAGATAATTTTACTAATTTTTTTTTGTTAAAATATAACATTTAAAACAAAAGTTTGGACCATTTATAAATTTTATAAAAATTGAGGACAAAAATAGAGAAAATCCTTCTTCTTCAATCCAAATTGACAGAGTACGTTTTTTTCCTTTAATATCGTCGCTCTTTTCTCCTTCCTCACCACCAACCACCCTTCACCTGTATTTGATCCCGATCTCCCGCTCGCCCGCCGCCATGTCTACCATTTCCAAGCTCGCTAATCCTTCCCCTTCAACTTCTTTATCACCTTCTTCTTTAAAGTCCAGATCTTTCAATCCTAACGTTGATTTCCGTACCAAAACTGCTTTTATCGCTAGAGTTGCTTCCTCAAAGTTGTCTCTTCTCCCCAGAGCTTCTATTTTGTGTGAGTATTAACTTGATTCCAAAAAAAAAAAAATTACTCTTTTATGTTGAATGATCTCAGCTTCCCCTGTTTGACCTTTTGTTGTTTCAATTTTTAATTCATTTTTATGTGCTAATCATCATTTTATGGTGGTGTAATTGTAAGAAGCCAGCAGTTTAATGCACAGTTTTGTATATTTATATGATTATATTTTGTCTTGTGTATTATCTGTCCGTATATGATCTCTTTAGTAAAAGTTTAAATAGCGAGTATTTAGGTTCAAATGCTCTGTTGGTAATTGGTTTTCTTAATCGTTTTTAATAGAAAAAGCCAGACACTTTGTGTTAAATCTCGATAATTACTACTGATTGTTGGTTGGTTGGACTGATCTGTGGCAGTCCGGCGGTGGCTGGCTGGGTAGGTTCCATCGGAACTTGGATTGAAGGATTTTCTCCATTTTAGTCCTCAATTTTTATAAAATTTTACAAATGGCTAAAGTTTTATTTTAAAAGTGATCCATTCCTTTTGAAATTATTAAAATTATTCAATTTTTAATGAAAAATTAACGGTAAGTAGAAAATCGTCTAAAAAAGTAAAATAGAGAAAGAAAATTGTTTGATTTAAAAAATACAGATAGAAAATAATCAATTAATTAAAAATATATAGAGAAAATTGTATTTAGTATTCATAAGGAATAATTGAAATTAATTTAAAAACATAAAATTTATATATATTTTTTTTAAAATATAAATATTCAAAAAGTCTTATAATTTTTCTGATATGTTTTTTATATTTAGTATCTTAGCCGTATAGGATCAACTGAATTTAATTTAAATTATAATATAAATTTCATAATTTTTAAAAAAATATAAATATTGAAAAAATCTTATATTATCTCTAATACTAAAATATCTATAAATTGACACATAATCAAAAATAGAATTGTTGTTAAAAAAAACTCTTTAATTCTCATGAATATTTGTTCTAGCTGTAAACATTCTTTAACAAAATTTCTATAATTTTTATTTTTGAATGGTTTGTTAGATAATGTCTATATGAAATTCTTTATCTATTGATTAATTATTAAATTGTGAGTAAAAGAAAATAAAAAATGTAGAGAATTCAAAATAAATGAATTGGAGATAGTTTAATATCCTTAACTATATATACAATCACATTAAAGTCACGCGCACAAAACATTAGTCAATCTATATTAGCATAGAAAATACTATTATAAAACAGTTTTGAGAAAACAAGTAGCTAAAACGAAAAAACTAATTTCTGTTTTTTAAAATAAAAAACTAAAAACATACAATGGAAACAAACGGGCCCTAAATTGTGGAAAAATAAAAATTTTGTGTAACGTAGCGTTATTGGGAGAGCAATATTTGTTATCCCCAAAACAATTAAATATTAGAAGACTTTGTTGGCCCTGTAATAAATAACCTGGCTCCCACTTTCACTTTACAATCCCCATTTTGCCACTTCTTTCTCTTTTTTTTTTTTTAACATAATGCTTCTTCCACGTGGATGATATTAGTATTAACTTCATCATTCCCTTTCCCACAATCAAAATCACATTTTTAAGTCTAATCCATAAAGATTTTGCTTTAATCACTTATTTTATCTTTTGGTGCATCAAAGATTGAAACTTTAGTGATAACTGTAAGTGGATCTTCTTCAAATGGAGTTGAAGAAAATATTTTAATCAACCATTATCACCCATTGATATTGAATTGATCTCTTATGAGTTTTTGAGATTAGCAAAAATGTTTTTAATAATTAATTGCTCTGGTAATAACAAATATTGCTCTGTCAATAGCCCAACCCTTTCACATATTTATTTATGTATTTTTAAAAATATACTGTTTAATACATGCTTTAAAATTTCATCGGACAAATAACAGGATTTCAGTTAAATTTTTTGAGAAATTGATTATCGTTTGTTGTTATTTTCCAAGTTGGGTAGATTTCTAAATTTTGTAGGATAGTAGCATTAACCTTCTTTTTGTTGTGGTTTGTCAACTATCAGAACTTTAATTTCTGTCGTAAAACAACTGCATAAGATTATAAACATTTGAAATCAAAAACCAAGTGAATCCATGAACCAGATCTTAAAATATGGCCCTTCAAAGATGTGATTCGTGGTTCAGTAAACTTATGCAGGTGCCTCACAAGAATTTGGATCACCTTCCACAACATACATTTGATTCCACTAAATAAACATTTAATATTAAACATACCCATCAAATTCACAAATTCAATATATATTCATCCAACTCATAAATAAGTAGCATACCAAATAAATAATAGATAAAACTTCAAACATACTTTTTAAAAAAAAAATAAAATAAAATTAAGAAAGACATTAGTATATTTTAATGCGGTCGGATATGGACATTGTTGCTAGTGATTTCTGTTTCTAGATGTTTCTAGATTGTGCTACGAGTAGGGGAGCAAACGAGCCGAGCCGAGCCGAGTACTGTGATGTTCGAGCTCGGCTCGTTTTAATTTTCTCGAACTCGAGCTTTTGTTCGAGCTCAAAATGAAAGCTCGGCTCGAGCTCGTTTAGTAATATGAAAGCTCGAGCTCGGCTCGCGAGCTTGTCTCTTTTAAGGCTCGCGAGCTCGGCTCGTTTGGAGGCTCGGTGGTTTGCCCATTCATGTAGCATTCGAGTTCGAGCTCGTACATAAGCTCGAGTTCGAGCACGTTTGGAGCTCGAGCTCGTTTCATCCTTAAGCTCGAACTCGTTAATACTTAGTAAAAAACCCAGAAATTTCATTTGAAATGCTTCTTTAATATATGTAACATTTAAAGTCCAATATTCAATAAAACCATAATAATTTAATCCAACAACATAACAAACATACAAATAAAGCAAATAAAACAAGTATTCATAAAATGATACAAATGTTAAAAAATTTCAACAAATTCCAACTAAATATCCGACGCTCTTTCAAGTGTCTTTGAAAAAGTGATACTCAATGTAGTATCACCTCCTTGCTAACTTCATTTCTTTCCTATAAATATTATAACAGGAAACAATTATTTAACAAAAATATAAAAAAATCTAGTAATTAATTAATTTATTTGAATGTAAACTTACTTTCTTTTTACGCTT
>CANUEY010456631.1:0-29557 GCA_948099555.1 Croton setiger | reverse complement strand
AATTTTCCGGAAAAGTTAAACTTTCACTTCTAACTTTCAGACTTGTCTACGATGGTAAAAAAATAAATATGTAATTATTTAATAAAATCTTAATTGAAAGAATAGATAATTGTTATAGTCATAAAAGGTGAATGATTGTGCTTTTCACAATAAAATCTTAACACGTCAATCTAATACACTAAAAGTGTCTTGGAGTAATTGGTTAACATGTAGCTTACTATCCTTTGAGGTCTTGAGTTTAAATTTCAATTTGAACATTTTTAATTTTTACTGTGGTATGATTTAAATTGGGTTTAATTAGTTTGGTTCGATTCAAATAAACCAAAGGGTATTTTTATCATTTTGAAAAAATAACGTTGACTTTTTTGTTGACTAACGGAAAAAGTGGACGGAAGGACCTGAGAGTCTATTATTAAAAAGTTAGGGACCTGTCGATACAATTTTGAAAATAGGAGGACCAACCAGTCTATTAGCCAAAATCTCAGGTACCCAATAGTAATTACCCGAAAGGAATAATTATATTTTTGAATTATTCTAAAAATTTTAAATTTGGACATGTAATTGGTGCAAAGCTGTCACTGTACCGTGTATCACTTTAGAGTTTGATTTTGACAAATTTATAATTATATTCTTAATGGAAGTGCATGAATCCAAACGGTCAGGAATATACAATACTTTTCTTGTACCAATAACAATTTTAACCTCCTCTACTGTCGAGTTTTTTACTTTAACCCCTAATTATACCAATTAGTTAATTGTAAACCCTCTACTATCCAGTTTTCTTCCTTAAACTACTCAAACAGCTTCTTTCTTCTGCAAGTCATGGAAGTGAGTTATCAACTCAAGTTCATAATAGTAAAAACAAATCTGCAGTGATCCTAAGCAGTAAGCACATTCATATTCTTGAAATACTTATGAAAAAGTGAGTCGATCATTTTAGCCAAAAAGAAAATGCGTCATCTATCAAACTCCCTACACTTTCTTGAGCAATACCAGCAAGAAGTCAGGAACATGAAGTGGTATGTGAGGTATAAGCAAAGGCTTAACCTCAAAACTTATGCTTCTTACCAAAATTTAAGATAATCTGTCAATCAAACAACATAAGTGCCGGAAGAATTAGTACCTTCAGATTCCGGTACTAATTACTGTTTGCATATTCCTTATCTCCCACAAGTACTACTTCCTAAAAAGTATTCTTCAGTAAACATAGAAATTCAATTCATGTCAAAAAATCTCACCTTCCCTTGAAATTGGACGAAGAACCTTCGAGTAATGAAGAACAGAGCTTCCATAAGTTGGAAAAAAGAACTTTCAAATTTAGAGCCGTTGTATACGGTTAGTCTTCTTCAAACAAAAACGGTAGCGTTTAAATAAGTGTGGCTTGTTCACTTGAAGAGGTTAAGTTGAAACCACACACCATTCAAATTGAATGTTTTTAAGGCTAAAAACCTGAAAGTATATTTATTAAAATATTGACAACTTGAAAGATAATTTTTTTTCTTTATTTTTAATTTTAAATAATTATTTAAACACAAAATAGAAAACAAGCTAAGTCTTGTGGTTTACTTATTCTAATCACGTGTTGTTGCTAATTTAGAGTTTTAATTCTGTGTGTGTTATGTATGTAGTAGTTTTTTCTTTCCGCTTATTTGAATAAAAATGTTTCTTTTTTCCTCATTTTTTTTTATTTTTTAAAATTTAAACGGCATTAGTTGAAGCTATTATAGTCATTGCACTTCATTTGGTAGTTGAGCTCTCAAAAAATTAGACACCCTTTTGGCACAAAACAGTCACTGTACCGTGTATTACTTTAGAGTTTGGTTTTGACAAATTTATAACTATATTATTAAAAAAAAAAATTAATTAGATTATTATATATAAATAACAAGCCTTGTTAACGTCATTAAAAAAAGTCTTAGTTCTAAATAAATCGGTTCATATTAAACAAATTCCTGGGAAAATTCAATTTACTTTGGTGATTTGTTTAACTTATACTTATAATACGCAAGGAGGAAGTTAATTAAGCTGAGATGGAATAGAAGGAAGTGTTATTTTTTTTTTTTTTTGGAAAGATAAAGTTAAATAGAATGATAGTGCATGAATCCAATTTATCAGGAATATAAATTAATTTTGTTGAAGAATAATGTACCTAACTCATATTGTAGACTCCATACATTCTCTTCCAATATATGGAAACAATTCAACTCTTATCTAGCACCCTGTCACTTGAGACGAAATTGATTTAAAAATTTGAAGATAAACGAGCCCTAATGTAATAAAATGGCAATCATCCACTGTTAATTAGTTACATATTATAATAATGGTTATATAATAAAATGTTATTTTAATAGAAAAAAAAAATGAACAAATGAAGATACTTTTCACTAGATACGGAAAATAATTAAATAAGGATATTTCTAACCATACATGGGTTAAAAAAATGATTAAAATAAGTTCAAATAATTAAAAATATTTTAGTTCTGTTCTCATACACCAAATGTAAGAAAAAATTATGATTGATTCATGCAACAAAATCTATACATAGGGTGTTTCCCAATTTCTCCACAAACATTAAGTTTTCTTGTTTATTAGCATAAAAAATGTGTTAAACATTAGTTCAAAAATTTCTCACTTTTTAAACTCGGGACTTATGATAAAGTGTAAGAAAAAGGATAAAGAGAGGGATGGAGGATTGTGTAATAGTGGTGTATTTTTCATTTTTATTATTTGAAGAAAAAAAAAAAATATAACACTTCGCTTGAGCAGATTTAATTCTAAAACGTATATACGATCAAGATTTTTTCTTTTTTTTTATTTGAAAAATATTCAGTAACAACGGGAAGAGTATATTAGGTGAGATTTGAAAACGATAGCATTTGATATGAATGATTAAATTAAAATTGGTCAAATTAGTACTAATAATGAAATGACAAATATAAAAGCTTGTCCAAAAAACAGAGTTGCAAGCATGGGGAAAAAGAATTAGAATGCGAGCTATCTGACATTAGCATAAAAAAGAAATAAATTGAGTAATTAAGGTAGTTACTTAAGCAAGTAGCCAAGTATCTGTCAGGATAGACGCCGCGACTCAAACAAAAAATTTAAATAAGAAGAAAAATCTTTAACACTAGCTTCACAAATACTTGACCATTAAATAGTTAAAGGGAAAATTAGGTAATTGGCACAAAATGGATAGTAAAATTAAATTATATAAAACTCAGCACTCACAAATAAATAATAAGGTTGTAATATTAACAATCTCAACCCAAATGTACACTCTTTTAACTAAGCAAACAAACATTTTAGTATTTTACATTGTACTTCTTTCTCAAAAGCTATACAATAAATTGATGAGGTCTAGAAATAGGCTTACCAACAACAAAAAACCGACGACGAAAGACAGCACGCAGATTCTATCAAAAGCTGGGGAATCCTACTTCATTGCAGACTTCTAAACTATTTCTAACTATATTCAAGCTTTATCTGTGTTTTACCTAATTACTTTACTTTTTTTTCCTTTTTTTTTTCTGGTTGCCTAGGCTGGGAAAATGGCATAGAGAACAGAAAATGAATATACAATGTAGGTACTTTAAGCAGCATCTAAAATGTACCTATGCATTGGACGCAAGCTTCATGATTGCCAGAACACCTCTGGATCATTACTGTAGACAGATTGATCTTGAATTTCTTGGTTAGCTACATGGTAATCGATAAGTCGCGCTTGGATGATTTTGCACAGAGCCAACCCAGAAGGAAGCATCCACCACTCACTTTCGTCCCTGTACACAAGAAATCATAACCTCACATGATACCTAAACTAATCATACTCAAAACTAAAACCACCAAGAAAAAATATACATAATGTGCAATGGGAATTTTAAAACTACTTACATGCTAAAATTCCAGGACTGAAAGTTGGCATGCTTTTTACTTGAGTGGATCTTATAATTAATGAATCCACAAATGAACGCAACTACCTATTACAAAAGAAAAAATATGATTCAGGAAATCAACAATACATGTCTCTGTACTGTTATGTCCACAAATAATCATAGAAAGAGGTGATTTCAAGATGACTTATTGCTTCAAAGAACAAAAATGGCATAATATACTGACCACTGATTGCAATAATTTGAGTTTAAAAATGGGATAGAACATACTTATCTTTGCCAGTGCTCCAACCCCCCCCAAACTCACCCACACAAACAATGCTTGTGTTAATAATATGCAATTTGGTGAATACAGAAGTAGCTTTCCTAAGGAATTTAGATTTCAATACATGCCAATGGTTTAAAAAGATAACTAATGGAGAAAGCTTCCACATATCAGGTTTGTAACAAAACAAAAGAGTAAATGCTGTCACATTGAGATCATTACAAGTTAAACTTGTCAACAAAAAGTAATTCACAGGTTAGACAAATCTTATTTGAAGAAAGGCTCGTCTCTAGACCATCCTCCGCTTCTCTATTTGATCATTTTCGATTTATCCAATATAAAACTGAATGTTCATGAAATGGAAAGCAAACTTACCACATTGATCAAGGATGTTACATTCCAGAGACCATAAACACGTGCCAGACCAGCTGACCTCCTAGGTCCCTGGCTAAACAAGGCACTGATCCCAGTTGGAAATGGGAAAGCTACACCCAGAGGAAGGACAAATAAAACTAAAAGAAAACTGAGCAGCGAAATAGAATACATCTGAAGCAAGGTTAGCATAACTAAGCTAATATCTGCAAGTAAAAGTATGGAGATGAACAGACCAACAATATCCTGCATCGACAATATTAAGGGAGTCAGAAAAGCATCATTGAGATTCATAAGAATGTTGGAAAATGGATGTGGTCAGCCTTGGAAAAGATTACAGTACAAGCATTTCAATTACCTGATGACCAATGGGTCTAGTATTATACAGGATGAAAGAAAAAGGATAGCATATGGTCCTCCTTAATTTTAATGTTCGTAAATTCTTTGAATGCAAACAGCCTCCAAAAATCCCTTTGCGTGTCATAATCTGCTCAGTTACTTTCAGGGAATCCAGTTGATTACCTCCATGCATGCTAGGCAAACTACAAATTCAAGTGGTGGAACATTTTCAGCCACAATAAATTTACACTTGCAGAAAAAAAAAAAATCAAAAGCAAAATTTTACCAAAATTGTCTCCCAGGTACAAACGATCCATCTCGACCATCAATTGATAATGAAGCACCCTCATTCACAGTTGCACTTGCACATACCACAAGACCAAACTGGCAATATCCAGAAGGCGTAGGCTGAAACCATGCGAGATCAACATGTATGCCATATGTACTTAAAGCAGGATTTGCATGTGTTTCAAGCCAGCTAATAACATGACCGAAAGTAATTTTTAAGTGTCCATATCGAACCAAGCGCAATTGAGCATTCAGCCCAGCCACTAATCGATACCAAATAGTTGGAGGCACAGACTGAAAAAAGTAAAAAAATCATCAGCACTTTGTTATAATAGAAAAGGTAAAAAAATATATATATACACTAAAGCTCATGTGTGCATGTTCAGAAGGCAGTCCACTTGAGGATTCACAAAAACGAACAACTCTAGAAACACAAGGATAGCTAACCTGACTCATGAGGCTGGTGAGAATATTGTCACTGTGAAGGCAGAACGGTGCCATATAACTTCCATCTCCTCCAAAAACTAAAGACATGGGAAACCTTTGATGAAGATGAGGAGGTAGATCAACTCTCTTTTCATCTCCACCAAGGAAAAAATCCACATATGCAAGCATTAGATCAGAAGTTGCAGCAACCTGCAGCATAACACCATAAACAATAAAAGATTAACTAGGAAGTTATTGCTAACATAGTGAAGTCAAAATTAGGCAAAGATCAAATATATTTGCAGACGCAGGGCTAAGGAAATAATCAAAGCCAATTATAATCAAAGTAAGCTAGCTTAGCTTCCCAAGGAAACATTTGGGGTACTACAAACACACAAACAAACGATGCTAGATTCCAAATACAGTTAGCAAGTTAACACAATCTCCTTATTTGGCAATATCAGATTTCACCTAACATTTGTTTATGCACTAGTGAAAACACTCAAGTACTGCATTCTAGAGGCATGGGTTTTTTGCCTCTATATCTCAGTTAATTATTTAATGATGCTCAAAAATCAATACTTATAGTTATTTATCCTGCATTCAGGTATTCTAACATTTCTAGTAGGCTGCATAGAGAGCTCCAAGTAATAAAACCCTGCATGAATGAAACTACATATAAGAGACACTCATCCAAAAGCAGTAATTGAAAAATAGGATTTCATTATGTCTGATTACTGCATTAGGGAAGAGATTCCATGTCATAACGATGCTTAAACCCCCCACGTTTCAAGACTTCAAATTTCTTCATCATATCCTTGAGATGCTGATCTTAAAGTGACCAACCTCAAGCAGGAAGTGACATGACATAAGATGAAACAAATAACTGTCATTAAAATCCATTTTCCAGCATTAAGTTATAATGATAATGACATCTATTATGTCCCATTTGTGTTTACAGACTTCTAAGAACAGGAGTTATTTCTAGGACAGCAAACAAAAAAAAATTCATTAACACACTCAAACCTTAAGCCCTTCATAGAGAGCACGTGAGCGGCAAGAGCGTAAACAAGCATGGTCATATTCAGATCGAACAAAATCACGAAGTTGTTGTATTTTCTTTTTGCGACACTGCTGCAGCCAGGACCATGCAAGCGGATATGCAAGAACAGAAAGAATGCTGTAGATCGATCCTTCCCACCACTGATAAGCAGCTAGACCATTAATCTCATCCACAAACCTGTTGAATGCATCCTCATATCTGCCACACAGATGCCACATTTAAAAAGTCATCCAAATGTGATGTTTGATATAAAAAACTAATCACAAAATTAGCATATCACTTTATCATCCACCTGTGAATTTAGAGTTTAATACCGTAGTCACTAAGTCTAACCATGAAATTTGACGGATCAAAAGAAACGCTTACACAATTTCAGTCACTTGTTCAGGAGGACAATGAGGGAGATGCCAAGGCTCGCTGAAAGTATTTGGACCCATAAAATACATCCTATGCACGTGACTCCGGGATTCCTCGTTTCTGTTTGTTTCTAATACCTAAAAGGAAACACCGCTACAGGATTAAATCCTCAGAAACTGATGACAAAATACCAATGTCAGGATGATGGACATTAGTACCTCATTTAGTGACTCCAGAAATGGGAAGGAGTGATCTATTCGAGAGCTACGTTGAGGAGGTACAAGAGCAGGCAATTCATCCCCAGCAGCATATTTCATCCGTGCAACACTAAGCACTAGAGCCAACAAGATAAGAAGACCCAAGAGGATAAAACTGAACAACCATGGACCACCAAAAGTGTATACCAACTCTTCAAGTGCGGTATAACAGTTTGGCATGTGATATCTGTCAGAAATACACTTGTATGGACAAGGTCTTTCTGTGACACCACCTGTTGAAATAATTAAGAGTAATATTAGAGAGGGGTACAGAAACGAACTAATCAAGGTGAAAATTGCAAACCTTAACATGATAAAACTCTCATCACTGAAATTAGAACTTCTATTTTTTTTTTTTTTTTTGTCTGTGTGTCTGTGTGTGTGTATTTGAGGGGGAAATGAAAGACATTGAAAAATCAGTCACCTTTGTAAAGTACCTAGAGCCAAATTTTTGACATACCTCGGACAGCAGTATAAATGCCACGACTTGGAATCTCATGCAAAGGGCAATCATGGCAAAAAGCTCTATCAGATCCACTGACGTTCTTAAAAGTCCCAATAGGGCATTCCTGCCACACAATTCAAATGTTGGATAAACAAGCATGCAAGAAGATCTGTCTATGAAATATTTTCATCAATGTGGCACCAAAATTGTGATTTCAAAAGTCTGACTGTCAATTCATGGTTTCAGAATTATGTAGGATAAACACACCAACTCTTCAAAATGCTTAAATCGCATAATGTAAATGAAAAACTACCTGGCAAAAGATACCAAAAAGACCTTTTGGGCAGGTCTTCCCAGTGACAGTTCCATTTCCGCCAGCACGACCCTGACCTCTACCATATCCTCCCCTGCCATAAGGAACAAGAATCTTTTAAATGCAATTAATTTCAAAATAATGTATCCATGAGCATAATTATAACAAAGGAAAAGGTAAACTAAGAAACCAACATGACACCAAAAATCATAACAGCATCATCAATATACATGATGTGTGCACAACACACACAAACAAATCTGTACAGAAAGTTCACTACAATTACTAACCAAGTTTGAATGCTTCCATTTGAAGTTGCAATCGGCATATACTCATCTCCAACTGGAATATCTGCCCAATGAAAGTGAACCCTTCCACCACCTCCGCCGCCGCCCCCATCAGGACTCCCATGCCCACCAACAGTTGAGATGGTAGAAGAGTTACCAAGTGCCAGGGTATGAATAAATAAAAGAATGGTTCCACCAGAACCACCCCCAGGACCAACACTTGAAATAATACCATCATCCTTTTTCTCAGATGATCCGAAGCTTTCCCCATCAGCTCTAAGTGCACCATAAACGGATAAACTTAACAGGGCATGCTCCACAGAACCCATCACTGTAACAAGAGAAAAACAATAATCCACCAAGGGACAAAGAAAAAAGAAATACAAATCTCAAGAGAAAAGCAGCAGAGGATTGTATAACTTAAATAATGTTACCAGCAACTAGTTTGCATTTTAGAGCAAAATAAACAGCATAAAAAGCCATGAAAATATGCACCAAGCCACAAGCTCTCATAAGTTGTAACGTCATTAATAGATAAAGGTACTGAAGTAATTGGAAGAAGAATGTAGAATGAACATATGAATCGGCAGCACAGATGGATCTAGTGCCCAAAAAAAAATATCATATAAAATATTGAAGTTATAGAATGCAAGATGAAACTAGAGTGACAAGTTTAAAGTACTGCTTTTTTATTATTAACATACACATAAGCTCATAGCCTGCAGTTAATGCTTTTAAACGATGTGTTAGCACTTAACATAAAACTACAACTACAACAACAAAGAAAAAAGGAGTCCTGCAGATGTAGTGTCAACTTCCTTAATTGAAACAAAAATATTTCAAGCATAGTTTTGGATTGTCACATTCTTCTCCTCGCTTGAAACTAAAAGTTGCTTCCTTCCATATTTTGAAACATAACATAATCTTTTTGTCTCCACAAAGATATTTAACACATCAAGGAAATAAGACTGCAGAACTAAAAGAAAATGTTGGCACATGTCCATGAACAGAAAAAAAAAAATCACCGAATTATGTTGGTAAATGCAGGAGATCATTTTAGAAAGACAAAAATGAAGGCAAGGCCACAAGGGACAACAAGGAACGGCAAAAATATTCTTCGATTATTATCTCAATAGAGAGAATCAGAAAGGCTAAAGAAGGGAACATTTTCAGACAGATGCAGCTGAAGCAGCAAACAGCAATAAACCATTTTAGAAGTAGATTCTAGGTTGAAAGAAAATGCTCCATTGAAATAGGCCTTAAATTTCATGCTTTACTTCCCATATTAAAATGTACCATGCATTAAACAAATAAAAAAATTGGCTACTCCTCAAACTTACCTATAATACCACCACCTGCAGTTGAACCAGATAGGCTACCATTTCCACTACCACTTCCAAGTTCACAAGGCAATCCAGCATTTCCATATGCAACACCACCCTCCACAAGAGTGCCATTGAAATATCCATCACCACCTCGGCCACCATGGCCAGCACCACCAGCAAGACCATCATCCGAAATTTTTCCCCTGCCTAACCCATCTATGCAGCCTAGATTAAGATCAGACCAAGATTCAGTAAAATAAAATTTACCCTAGTGAAACATTTTTGCATTGCTGATGAACTTTAGACGTGTGTTTAGACCAAGAGAAAAAATAGTTATAAGACTTCATATAGCTTCAATGTGAAATCAACACATGAAAACAATTATAGTTTCAAAACTTATTTAATCCAAAAGACAAAGATGTTGTACCTAGACCAGATGTGCTGATTGCTCCAGAAGACTTGACAACTACATTTCTGACCCAGTGAAAATGAACAACAGATCCTGTTACCGTGCCTGCAATAATAACATCTTCTACTCGACATATCTGCAGCCAAAAGACAGCCAACCATTTATAAGTAACAAAAACAGTCCAAACCACAGTTAATAAAATCTGAACAAGATAAGTACTTAGTGCTTAATCTGGCAGATGGTAAAACCTGAAGTGTGAAGGGCAGTGAAGAGTTCACATTACAATCTTCAGGCGGATGAATTAGCTCAACAGGGCATTCTTGAAGATCACAGTATAACCTTGGTTTCCTATTACAAGTCATTTGTAAGTATCAAATTAAACAAACATGGAACGGTTTCAGTAATGCAAGCTCTTTATACTTACATATTATTGTCACCAGCACTCTCCAATGGACCTCGAAGAAACGAACCTTTTCCAACCTTCATATCATGGAGAAAATATCAACAGCATGAGTTCTACCCAAATTAGAATCAATTAATTTCTTGTTCTCTATCCAACAATGCTAAGAAATAAACAATCTATTCAGTATCTGTGTGACTCATAACTTGAATTGAACTTGAATTTCTAACCAAAAACGCTTTTATCAACTTGCAGAATTTCAAAATATGAGATAGTTCTTTAGCTTACATTGATACTGAAAAATAATGACAAAATCAGGCGTTGTGATTCAATCAAATTGCCTGGTCCAGACAAATTCAAAAAGCCTTGCCCATGAACTCCCAAATTTGCATTAGAATGTATCACAGAAGATTCCTGGTGGCAAGTTATAGGAAAGTTACTTTAGAAAGCGAAAAACAAGAGATCAAGGTTTTGTTTTGTTGTTGAGTACCTTAAGAACAACTAAATTGCTGGCCTCGAGCAAAGATGTTGCAACAATTGCATCACCACCTCCATCTATAATCATTTTGGAATTCCACATCAGGTGTATTTTGACAGTCATACGAAGAGCGCCATATATCTAACCCATTAGAAGTGTTGGAATAAAGAAAATAATAAACATTATCAGCAAAAGAAAAAATCTTTAGAGACTTCGCATTCATCATCTCATTGTCCAAGGCAACAACAGATGCATAAAATATGTAGAAATTAACTAAATGTACTCCATTTACAATACAAAAATAATTTCATATAGTTGAGCAGACAAAAAATCCATGAATCAAGATTTATAACATAAGTGTGTACGTCATTAGACCACAAAAGGGAAAGCAAAGAAAAATAAAACGAAGGACAAAAAGGTTTTGTACAATTCTATCTATTCAAATGTTTTTTAGAGTAAAAGTGTGTAAAACAGACTTGATAACTTACCTTAACAACAGAGTCGCTCATCAGAAGCTCTTCTGCCATCAACTCAAACTCCGATGAGGCATAATGTGCAAGGCCAAAGCTCAAAACTGCATGGCATGATAAACTAATTTGACCTTGGACCTGTAAATTGCATATGAATATGAGCTTTAAGAATAATGAATGAAATAAAAGTAAAATATTAGTGGCAAAATGAATGATGGTAAGAAGAACCAAAATGCAACAACTGAACCATTAAAAATTTAGAACCCAAAGCATCTGGTGGTAACATATAGCTAGGTATAGGTAACTGTTTCCCTGTTTCCTAGGAAATATTGTGACTTCTAAATACAGATGCAGGCAAGCAGCTATCAAGCAAATATGTCAAAAACATGATGATTCGGAAGGCCCAACTGTGTAGTATTCCTTGCATATAAAAAAGCTAAAGACTTAAATATTATCCTGATTCTCTCAAGTTTTTGTGATTATAATCCTGAAACAGCAATTTAAGTCCTGAACCAACCCAATCACTTCATATCTACAATCAAAAAAATTGCAGTTCGAGGAAAGTTTTTTGTTCTACAATTCCCAGTTTGTGAGTTTGTGGACCTTTTACCTTAAGAGATCTTTTTTCCAGTTTTCATGCAATGTACACAGGGAAACAAAATCAAGAAACAGCAAAATTGCCTACAACCATTCTTCACTTCTATAAAAAGGAAAAAAAAATGTTTGCTGCATACTATTCAGAACACTTGCTCCATGTGTATAAGCTAGTTTTGGCAGTTTGCAGGAAAATTAGTTATCCTTCACCATGTAGACAAAAAATGCAGTGCTGGCCAATCACCACTGCATGTGATGGTGATGTTAATAGTCCTAATAAGCAAGTTCAGACAGTGAAAATCACAAAAGAAGCAACAATGAAAGATAAAAGTCCTGCAGAAGAGATTCATAGCAAGGACACAAGACAGTCAACAATAACCTGAGCCCTACTCCAGAACAGGGGAACAGAAGCCTTGGCGTGATTTTGAATGTAAACATTAGTCCAAAGAGGCTGTTTGGGAAACTCTAACAGAAGTGTGTCGGTACTGGTCGACATGTTGTTATTACTAACAATAAGACTCCGAGGAACAGCATCATAATATGTCCCAGCAGCACCTGCATTTCCAGGGCAGCCATAACTTTTTCCCCCTGCAAATGACACAATAAAGCTTGTAATGGTATTACTTCATCTAAAAAAAAGTACACCGAGAAATGTGCCAGACTTTGCAGAATTGAGAAGGAAGAATGGGAACCCAGACTTCTTTGAGAACTTAGAATGAACACATAGAATTTTTTTAACAAAAAAAAAAATAGTATGAACATACAGCATATTGAAAAAGGACCATATCATAAAAAATAAAAAACAATGATGAGTAAAGGATAAACGCTGGGCAACAAACTCCAAGTCAAATAATTATGCAATTGTGTGTATAATTAGTACAAGTATAAAATCTAAGACCAAAATATTCAAGGTGAAGAAGAAATTATTTGTTAATGTAAGACTGAAAATGGATTCCAGCATGCCACTAAAGCTAGTAGCCACCACATCCATGAGACAAAACATTAATGCAGAGTCTGCAATGAACCAATCACTGAGGGAACTAAGAAGATTTAAAATACCATATAATTTAATACAAATCTTCGCTACACATATAGGAGTTTATTCAGACAACTAAACCAACAATTAGATATTTTAATTGTACAAGACCCCAAATCATAGTTTAAGGAGATCATGTAGATAATCAGTCCACCTCACCCCTGTTTTTACACTAGGGCATCAACATCTGAAAAAGAAATGAACAATGCAGCATATGGGGAAGCTACAAACCAAGGTCATCTTTGACATGTGCAATAAGTTCGAATGACAAAAAGGAACCTAGTTTCGCAAACATCAAATAAGTTCACTCACATTCAGAATGTTGGGATTAAAACATCAAATTAAAGACGAAAAAAGAAATCCTTCCCCTCTCCTGATGTGTTGATTACAACAATGATGATAAAGATATGATTGCAGAAATGACAAAGCAGTAATCTGAGTTATAGTATTACCATGAACAAAGAAATTTGTGTCATCATGTCTGCTGAAAACATTAATAGCAACTCTCCCACCACCACCACCAGCAAATCCATTACCCCCAGAAGCACTTAGCTTACCAGTTCCAGTCCTGCTCGCAAAGAATAATATAGTTAATGGCCAGGTTTTCAAGCAACTTATGGATAACAATTCATAATGAATTAACCAACAATATATTTATGTAAAAGATAAGTAAAAGGGAGGATTAACCCATGTACTTATCAATAATATATAACAAGATAGTGGAGGAAACTTATTTATGCAGTCGTTACCTAAGTTGTAAGAGGCCAAACATGTTTGATAAAGAGTTTAATCAATCAATGCTGATGGTTTTTAAATCCTAAACAGTTGTAGACTCCACCAGCTATTGTTCCTATTTTTTTCTCCCATATCAATGCTAACTGTTTGGCTTTTAAATAACATTTGGATTATATCTACTTTATACAAATAATTATTGATATAATTATTGTAAAACCATTTTATTTAGGATTATTTTAAAAAATGATGAATAATTGTTTAATATTAAAGTAAAAACATTAAGTAACAAGTTTTTACTCATAACAAATTAATATAGAATAATAAATTAAACTGTATACAATACATATATAGGACAAAAATGAACCAATAGCCACCAGCTACTATCAGCTACCCGTTATTACAAACAATTAAATCAAGCAAGCACTTAACAAACACACCTTAAGGGAAAGATAAATGTAACAACTCAACGAAAATGGATTTATTTTGCCACTTTACACCATTTTATTTTCATAATAAAAGATCCAGATTCCACAAAGCAGCACCACATAAATAGAGAACTGCTTGAGCAAAATCTATTATAGTTTTGAAACTTATATTCTGGTGTATGTTACACTTTTACTCCTATACCATCAGTTGTCATCACCTATAACATTCTACTACCACAAACTGTAAAATAACTACAAAAGGTAATTCTGAATGGAGGCTCAAAATACAAGCAACGGAATGAAAGAAAAGAAGAACAATGTAACTACTTTATAAAAACACATATGCAGTAAAACTTAAGAGTAGCAACTCCAACTTCATCAAATATCCATTTTTCTAGCAAATTGTTGAGCAAAATCCACATATAAAACAAAATCATGCATTCAGTTCAAAACAAGTAAATGGCCAGTGTAATCTAACAAGAAGCATGTCAGTCTCAGCGAATTGAATTTAAATAAATAAAATGCCTTACATTCTATGAGCCTTGATATTGATGCTACCACCCGACCCTCCACCACCTATGGTTCCACCGTCGCCACCATCAGCCAACAAAATCCCCCCAACATCAATTGTGCTGGTGATGTCAAACCCAATCCTCCCTCCCCCTTCCCCTCCGTAATCATCATCCTTACTTGTTGTTCCTCCTTTGCTCCCATAACTCCACGGCTGATGCAATTCCGACCAGGAATACGCATCCCCTCCCCAAACATCATCCGGCAACTTCGTATTATCCGATACACAACTAGCCCCTCTTCCACCGTGGCCACCACCCGCCCCCTGCACCCCGGAAGGAGACCCACTAGTCTGCGCCGGTGCCTTACCGGCCAATCCAGTCACATTTACAACCGAACCCTGGCTCAAACTCACATTATAAGCAGTCACCGCAACAGTTCCTGCTATTATCTTAGCATTTTCACCTAAACTAAAATCCTTACTCACATTTACCAGAATTGAACAGCCTCGAATAGGACAGCTCAAAACGACACCAGGAAGTATATCCAAGCTGCCGTTTCCCTCAATATACACATCATCGGTAAAAAACAAGCTGGAATTCAGCTTACAAACAGTGTCTAGAGAGCCAATTCCGCCGAGATCCTCATGGCACGACACCGATGGAGGATGAGGCGGAGGAGCAGGCGGCGGTGGCGACGGAGGTGTATAATCTCCATGGAAAGAAACGAAATCAGAACCGATGATGGAGAATTCATCATCGTTAAAATCAGCAACAATCAACCAAGGATTCAATAAAGAAATGAATGAATTGAAAAGAAAGATGAATTGAAAAGAGAAAAAGAAAGAAAAAGGAGAAAAGGCCATTGTAGCAAGGAAATGATAGTCATTACACAGAGATAAAAACCCTAACAACTCCGTAGAGAAATAGTGTTTGGATTGAATTTGTGGAAGAAATGGGGGTTTTGAGTAAAGACAGTGGAAATAAAAGGGAAGTTAAGGCCGTTTATGGAATCTTTGTATGGCATTGGACTGGAGAGACATCGAAGAAAGAGACTTCCGAAGCAAGGTGTAACTGAACGCACGGGAAAACGTGGCACGTGTCCGTTCAGTTTTAACGTCTTTTTCTTCCCTCGGACAAGAATTACTGTCCGTGGTAGTGGGTTTTTTGTATTAGTTACACTTTTATATGGGCCTATGGGCCAATAATGTGCTATAATATGGACCGTTTAATATGCCTAAATGCTTGAAATTCTTGGTCTCGTTTGTAATCTAACACATTGTGAATTGGATGACAATCTACAAATTATATAGCATTTTTATGAAAATAATGAGAAATAGAAAAATATTTTTTCAATAATCTTAAAAAAAAAGAAAAGCAGATTTCTAATATTAAAATTGAAAAATCCAATTATTCCACGAGCTACAATATATGCATTTCTAATATTAAAATTGAAAAATCCAATTATTCAACGCGCTACAATGTATGCATTTGTGTTATGCAGTATGCGCTACTTCTCTCCATAATTTCAATTTTCAATTTTCAACGTTTTTTTTTTAAATTATTTATAGGTCCATAAGATTTTGCATAATATACTCTGAAATCCTTCTATTTTGAAAATTGTATCATTGAGTTCTTCAAGTTTTAAAAATTATACTATCAGGTCCTTCCGTTCAAAATGAACGTTAAGTATCTGTTAAGTTCATTGAAAATGACATTTTTATTCTTTTATATATTAAATCTAAACTTAAAATGAAGGATCCAGCCCAGCCGCCTCCTTCTTCTTTCTTTCTTCTTCTTATTCTTTCTTCTTCTTTTTTCTTTTTCTTCTTTCTTTTTTTCTTTTTTTTTTTCATAATTCATTTTTTCACATGTAAATTTGAAATTTGCTTAGAATTAAAGGTTTTACTTTCTCTTTCCTCTCCCTCTATTTTTGTTCTTCATTTATGTTTTCAAACTTTCTTTATTTTTTTTTAAATCATTTCCCATTTCTTTGATAATCACACTTAATCCACCATTTTTAACAAACAAAATAATAATAATAATAATAATAATAATAATAATAATAATATAATTTTTTGTTTTTCATTTTCCATTTTTATGTTTTGCTACTAGTTAGATAGTTGTGATGGTGGTTATGGTGGAGGAGTGAGTGGTAGTCGTGAAGGGGAAGAAATAAAAAAAAAATAAATAATAATAATAATAATGGTTTCATTTAAAGATTAGGTTTAATTAGAGTATGGTTTGATTCAAATAAACCAAAAGGTAATTTTATATTTTTTTAAAATTTAATCCAAATCGTTTGACTTTTTCAGTTGACTAACGTACATTCTGGACGGAATGACCTAATAATATAATTTTTAAAACCTGAAAGACCCAATGGTACAATTTCTAAAATAGAATGACCCCGGAATATATTATGCAAAACCTTACAGATCTATAAATAATTTTTCCTATTTTTTTCATAATATTTGTTTTATATGTCTACAATTTATATATGCAGAAGCATTTAAATTAAATCATTAAACGTGTCATTTTTTCTCTCGTGTCCACATTAACGTTTTATTCTTTCTTTTTCTTTAATTTTTTTAAAAAGTTTATTTTTTTCTTTTTTTGCCTGAAATTTATGTAAAATAAAATTTTAGTATTTTATTATATATAAATCTATATAACTGACAAAATATTGATTCTTATTTAATTATTATATAAATTTTGATTTTGGTTAAATAAATAAATAATCAAATATGTAAATAAGTATATAAATAAATAATCGATATGTAAATATTTATTTTTTAAAACTTTTGAGCATATATTTTTATAGACTCATTAGTAGATAAATAAATAATAAATATATAAATAAGTATAAAAATTGATTTTAATATACTCATAATATATAAAATAGACTGATATATAAATATCATTTTTTATATAATATTTGTTCATTAAATGGTTTTTTATATGGCTCTCAGTATATAAATATTTTATTTGTACACCAAACAACCCAGTATACAAAAAATAACATTTATATATTTAAGAGTATATAAATATCAATATCAATTTTTATCTACTGCTTATTTATTTATATACTTATCATTGATTTACGTACATATTTGTTTGATCAAAAATCAAGTTTATATACTGATATGTATGTAAAATCAATTTATATATAGATTTATATTATTGGATGTATAAAAATCAATTTATATTTACTTATGGTAATTTATATACTTTTCAAGATATAAATATTGCATTTATACACCAAACAACTCATTTTATAAAAACAATATTTATATGCTAAACGGTATATAAATATCAATTTTTACAAGCTGTTTATTTATTTATATACTGATTTATAAACTTATTATTTATTTACATACTGATTTATATATTTATTTGTTTGATAAAAAATAGCATGTAAAATATTATAAAATTAATTTTCTTATATAAATCAATATATAAATTACTTGTTATGTACTCATAAGTATTAAAACTAATGTTTCTATATTTAAACACCTAAATAATAAAATTTTTTACATAAAGAATTTAACTCAAATGATAAAAGATATTTCAGGATTAATATATAATTTTCTGTAAAACTCATCTTCTCTTCTTCTCTCTCATTGTCATTGAGACATTACCGTCGCTACTCTTAATAGACCCTCCGCTTACTGTAACTTAATGGACACCGCTAATCTTAACTGTCTAAATTTCGACAAAAAATGAACGAAAAGATTTTGGTTAGATTTCTTAGTAGGGCGATTCAAATTTTGCTCAAATATTTGCCAGACATGCGGCGATTCGGTGAAGATTTTGAGAGTACCGAATGATTCACCGACATGAAAGCTTTTAACCAGTATCCTTAGAACACCGGATGGATGCTTTTGGCAGGGGAACGACAGTGGTTAAGCTACAGCGACAGAGCTATAGCTCGTGTTTAATATAGTCTGTTTTTCTAAAAATAAAATATTAAATATTTTATTTTATTTTACTTTTAAAAAATAAATCTAAAACTAAAATAAAATAATAAAAATGTATAAATGTAAATGACTATATTGAGTAGCTATTTACTTAATTTAACAAATTTTATGGTATTTAATTAACTAATAAATTAAAATTATGTCATTTACAATATTTTCCCAATGTCTGCTTCCCCGACCTGAAAGCAAACCAAATATAATGACTGGTTACATTGGAACTCCGATTCTTCAATTTATTTATTTTTTTATTAATTTAAAGTTGAAGTTAGCTCTTCCATGGTTAACAGAAAAATACTTACCTCTTTTATATAATTTAATTGACCTATTTAAAGTAAAGAAGAGTTGTTAATTTCAAATAATTACAGTTTTAAACTGATTATGACTCTAAAAATTTATAAAGTTGAAACCGAATAAAAGTTGGATATTTTTAATTTCAAAGAATTTTAATTTTAATTATTAACCATTTCAAATTGCCAGTTTTACCATTAAAATCGCATTTGGGCTAAATGTAACAGTACCTTTAACATTAAATTAAATACAAAACACTAAATATTTTAACAATTTAAAGGAGAAGGTCTTCATCCTTATGTTCATATAGTATATATATCTTAAAATGTATATATTTTCTAAATTGACAATTAGTATTAAAAAATGAAATTTTTAATGAAAAAAGCATTCTTAGATTGTCATTTAAATTAAATGTTATTGTATCATGAATTTAGTGTTGTCCACATATTCATCTAATATAAAAATTGGAGCTAGGCAGAGTGCAGCATATGGTGTGTCTTTTTAGGATAAACCAAATTGACGTTGGAATTTGTTTTGCATGAATAAACAAAAACACGAGTGACAAGTTCCACTAAATAAATAAAGCTTGTTTGGATCCCATAATGGCTTAAAAAACGGTACTAAATTTAAAAAAGGGAAAATTAGAAAAATGAAATAAAAATTTAGCAAAAGAGAGATTTATTTTTATATATATATTACTATTATTTGTTTCTTTAAAAGAAAGAAAACATTACAAATTAATAGACTCATCATATATAAATATAGATTTCCTTTTCTTTTTACAACAATTAAGACATCATTAAGTTTTGCATCCGATTGTTAATCCCAAATTTGATTCACCATCTAAGCTTTGCAGGGAAATACTACAAAATGAAAAGGAAAAAAATTATTAAAAGTTAAAAAATAATTAAGTATATACAATAAAGAAATATATATATACCTTTTCAATGAGTGATTGGTAATATGGTTTAACTTCATCAACATCAATAAGAACCTTACTCTTGCTGTAAAGGTCATACTTGCTGCAATATTTTTCATTTATAATAAAATATAAATAAATATCATAATGAATAAAAAAAATATTTAAAAAAAAATTAAGTGAATAATAATAATAATTACTTGAATATCTTGAGCCACTTCAAATTCTCTTCATCCTCCTTGTTCATTAGGTGAGTGTATGCTTCTCCGGTATGAAGAGCTGACCAAATTATATTTTTTATTAATTAATCACTTTTTATTTAATTTCTCAATAAATAGTAGAATATATTGTAGCTTTTTCATATATACTTACGGTAGAAGGAATGGAATCGAACAATGAACAGTGCAGCTGGTGGTAGAGTAGTTCCATTTTCCTTGGCCACCTATTTTGATTTCAATGGTTTTTTAATACTTAATTAATTATTTTTAAAAAAATAATTAAGAATAATTATTAAAATATATACATACCAAGTACATATAGTCATCATGTCCCCATGAGATGACCACATTTTCTAATCCGCATCCTTCCTCATAAATACCGTTTTTGGTATTGTACGTTGGAATTTTAGAATCAGGATTCTCCTTGAAATACTGCAATTTTTTTTTTAAAAAAAATATTATTATTTTTCATCTTAAATAAATATATATTAAATTAAAGCAACTACACAAAAGGATAATATAATTAATTTGACATTTGAAAAATAAAAAGAAATTATACCTTGTAATGGATATTGGACTCATCGAAAGCACACCCAAGAGGAAATGTATCACCTATATATTATAATATAAGATAATGTAAATACTCAATAAACAATTCTTAAACCCAAATCTTTTAACATAAAATAATACTTACCTACAACAGCCCATTGAGGAAGTCCTCCAAACTGGGGAAGAAGAAGAACCTTTCCAAGATCTGATAACCACAAATAAATAAAAGAATTAACAAAAAAAAATCATTAATTAGTTAGAATATATAATAAATAAATATACCATGGATAAGAGCAGTCAAGTGCAGCCAATCTTCGTTAGGATAATCTTTTCTAATAGCTTCAGCAGATTGAAGCAAATGTTGGATTTGGGGTTCATCAAGATCAGGATCACTATCATCTACAACTTCATTAAGGAGCTCACAGCATTCCCAGATGCTCATTACAGCTTTATCTAACTTCCCATATTCTTCTCTCATTTTCTTTACCTGCATGCCCAAATTTTTAATTTAAAAAATATATTTTTGGAAAATTTAATATATGAAACTATTTTGATTCAATTTTAAATTTTTTTGCTTACAAAATCATAGGTTTGGCTAATGTGTTGCTGTCTGTAAAGTTCTTCCACCGTCTTTTGCCTTTCACTTTCAGCATTATAATCTCTGCAACGTATTTGCACCATTAATTTCCATTTAAGACGAGTAATTATTATTAATTAATATGCCTTATAAGGAATTAAATAAAATTAAATTAAATCAACCTGAAAGAATTCCCAAACGAATTGATTTCCGGCGCATCAAATGCATTATCGGACGCCAATTTCGGCACCGGAAAACCACCATTTAAAACTAATTCCTTTACGTCATCCTGGTGTTTCTGCTCCTCCTGATGAAACCCTAAATTAAACAAATCAAAAAAAATCAAAATTTTTGAAGAATTCTCATGAATATGTAATAATTATGAACAGAAGCAATCAAAATATACCAAGCTCGTGCTGGTTGATGAGAATGGTCATCTTGAAGAAGAAGCAGAAAGGCAAACAACGAAAAAGAAGAAGGCAAAGAAGAAAAGGTCGAAAGAATAAGCTGTGGCTTGATACTTTTTCCAAGATCTGATATTTATATTGACCCAAACTGTCCTTCCATGAAAATTGGAACATTTCGTGTCCTTATCGGAAAGAAAATCTTTTATTTTATTTTATTTTGTTTGGTTAAAGAAACGTTGAATAAGATCCAAACACGTGACTCATTTTGTGTAAAATAATTTCATTAACCAATAATATGTTGACAAGTGTACTTTATTTTTTACTAGAAAACAATAATAAATATCCTTCTATCGTTATATGTATTCATTCTCCATTAATCTTGAATCGATAAAATCAAAATAGTTTTATCCAAAAATTAACTGATAATTATCTACTTTCCATTTATAACTTTCTCGTTGTCTGTATAGATAAAATTTCTTTCTAAAGGATAAGATTTTTACCTAAATTAACAATTTTTTTGAAAGAACAAAATAAAATATGTATAATTTATGGATATTTGACTGAATAATATGTTCAAAAACCGAGTTGGATATGGATAATTTTATCATAATGTGATAATAATTTTATCATAATGTGAGAAGGACCAGACAATCAAATCAACCTTTTATTTCACATTTTTATGTATATATTTAAAGTAATTCAAAATTTGCGTGTAAGTGTACAAGTTTGTAAATAATTACTACAAAACCAAGAAGGACTAAACCCTAATAAAGAGAAGCAAAAATGAGTCAGCATTACGTGTATATCATATCTATAACAGCAGCATTACAACTGGGTTCATGAGCCTATTGACGCAGCATCTACTCATTCCCAGTTTTCTAATTTGACTTTCCCCTATTGACCCTTTTAAAATTAAATAATTCCACGCATGTATATTATATAACACGTTTAACCTTACATTTTTATCGTACATAAGAAAATGGACGGCCTTGATGTTGCCACGTCATCAATTGAGATGAGAATTTTTTTTCCCTAATTTAAATTAGCTTAGTTGGGATGGATATGAGCAAGTTGTATATGTGAGAGGAAGCCAGCTTGTATATTTTTGGTTTAATAATAGGTTAGAGAATGACATGATGTATACTACTTGGATATATATACTAATGTGAGAATGTGGTGGGAGACCACATAAAATTCCTTCATTTTCTAATTAGTATTTATAATTAAATTTACAGTAATACTTTAACTTAAAAATACTCAAAAAGATTCAATTTGTTATTTACTATAGATAATCTTGAAAAATGGGTATTTAATAGTATTCCAAATATATAAATATGCTTATTATTTGAAAACACATAAAATAAAATAAAATAAAAACATATAGTATTAATATAAAAAAAAAGGAAAAAAGTATATTTTATCAAACGGTTACTGAATTAATATGCTCGATGACCGAAAATTTTCTTTTACTAAACGAATACTGAATTGATATAAATTACCAAATTATCGAAATAAAGTTTAGTTAAACACTGTTGCATGTTTCTATTATTGGAAAAAAAAAAACGCAAAATTTTGTTTTGGTGTATCATCCAATATTTTGGTAATTACCAAAAATTATGAAGTCATTTTTTAAATTTTAGTAAGTGAAATATAACTTTTTTTTATGAGTTTGAGTTCAGTTTTCGAGTAAAAAACTGAAAAGTGTGCACCCTAATTATAAAATGCTCGATGAGGCAGTCGAGAAATTGGGCCAAAATGTCCATTACTTGCCACGTAAAGCTACTTGAGCATAGAAGCACAGAGGTTGGGCTCAAATTTAGCAGGCTAAAAAACTAATAAGCCTATCAAAGCCTACCACCCATTTAAAATAGGCCGCAGCCCACAATTACAAAGGAACTAACGAAGTTCTCACAAAAATACTCTAATGATCAATAATTTGAGTTAACATTCTTTTTTGTCGCATGGTAATATTTGTTATATTAAAGCCTATAAGTTGATTAAACAACAAGCAATTAAGAAAAAATACTTAAACTTATTAGGCGGACTAATTTGGAAATAGATTGAATATCATAATCAAACCATAATTATTATTATTATAACTTATTAGTTAGGAATCAGTCACTAATCAAAATAGTAAAAGCATGCAAAGTTTAGAAAAGTTTATATTTGTCTTTTTAGTGATTGGTTCAGCAAAAAAAAAAAAAAAGTAGATTAATCAATTATTAAATGTCTTATATATATGTCTTCTATGAAAGCTTTTTTTTTTTTTTTCCTTAAAATTTAATTTGTAATTTATAATTTTTAAAAAGTTGAGACACCCAGCTTTAAAATAATCAATTTTTTTTAGAAGCTGGTTTTACCAATTGAAAGACCTATATATCCCTATCTAATTTTTAATATACCTAAATTACCCCTCAAATCTAACCAGCAAAACTCATCTTCAACCTTCATCCCTCATCCATCTTCAACCTTGATAACCTAACTCATCCCCTTCCCAAAACATACAAGATGAACATTACATAACAATTTTTTAAAATAATAGTGGAGTTGGTCGTTCATCGATCTATAGTTCTTATGGGTTTTGTTCATGGTGGTTGCAGAACAAGTTCGTGGCGGAGATAATTGCTAGAGTATTGTGGTTCTCTTTTAACAACATTTTATTTTAAATTTATTTATTACTTTTCGTTTATTAACTTGATAAAGGGGAAATAAATAATGAAATATTTTTATTTAATTGAAATTAATAAATATAATTTAATTAAAAAAATTATATACATAAATTTTTTAAATTAAATTATTATAACTATTAATAAAATAAATTGCAAAATAATTTTGGAATTAACATACAGAAGGTATTTTTTATTTAATTAAAAACACATAACCTTTTTAGTCATTCTGATACTTTTTACAATTAAAAATTGATTATAAATTAATTTTATAAAAATATTTCAATTATCTAATTTACAATTTTAATTTGATTATAATCTAACAACTTTTTTTATTATAATCTAACAATTTTAAGAAAGATCCGAATGTCATTTTCCTTTTGTCAATTTGAATTTTATGTCACACTTTAATTAAGAATAATTAAAAATAATAATTTTTTGTAGGTAAAAAATTATATTACTCTAAATTTTTTATTTACTTGTTAGTAACTATCGCATCATTTTGCACTATGTTAGTTTCTATCTAATTGCAAAATGGTGTGAACTATAAAGCAATAGCACAATAATTTGCTCAATGCTCAATTTACCCCTCGAACTTGCAATTAATTGTCAATTTGTGCAATTTTCAACTTTTATTTCATAAATTTGACCAACAAACTTTTTCAATTTAATCAGTTTGGCACCCAAATAATTTAGTAATCAATTTTTTTGGGTAAATAATTTTTTTTAAATATTTATGTTTTGGAAACTAACAGAGCCTAATTTCTAAAATTACAAATTAAACCGAATCATTAATATTTTCTTTTTTATATAAAATTTGGTTTAAAGTTATTTAAATAGTTTGTAAATATTTAACAGTATTAATTATAATGATTTGGGCAGACCAATTTAAAAGTGGAATTTATGCTTATATTTTATGCAATGGCTGCATAAATTAAATAATTAGTTTTAATAAATCAGATTGAAAATAAACATTATTTTAGTTAAAAATAAATTTATTGATATCAATAATAATACAGTTGATATCGGTTTAACATCAATATAACCAACATCAAAATTGTTGTTAGGTAACCTATAATACCACAAATACATAGTAAGCATAATGTCACGGCCTTAAGGCAGATTCTCGCATTTGGCTCAGCCAAACGAGCGGCGCGTCACAATAAGCTCATTCAACCAAACGAGCGGCGCGTCACAATAAGCTCATTCAAATGCTCCTTATCTACTTCATTTGTTCCGGATAATTAATTAATTTTATTTAATTGTTTGTCCTAAAATAATAATTACGTTATGGAGAATTATTGTACCTCATTAATAATAGAAAATAATTATATTTTTTGAAAAAATAGAATATAATTATTTAAACGAGTAAACAAGTTTATTAATGAAAAAAAATTTCTTAATCTTTTCCAAAATGAAAAAATCGGCTGATTATGTGGGAAGAGAGTATAAGTTTAAAAATAAATTATAAGCAGGTTTTTGTAAACTTATAAGCTTATTATTCAAACACCCTACTATTTAATTGACTGATTTTATAGATTAACTAAAAAAGAAACAAGTGTAAGGTGGATATTTGCAACTATTTTTCAATTAATTTAAAGCAGTCACCAAGTCAAGAAGATTAATTACTAATCTAAATAATTCATATAGTTTAAGCCAAAAATAACTATAATTTTCAACACAAAAAGACAAAATTTACTAATTGGCTTATTTATTTTTATGATGTGATATGTCTCACTCATGCTTTAACAACAGATTAAGCTCTAAATTGCCAATTTACTTTGTGATTAGTGAACTCATATGATAATTTTGTTGTGATGTAATGTAAATAATTAATTGAGATTTTTAAAAAAATTATTTAATTATTTACATTATTGGATTTATTTTCTAGTCCACATTTTGTAAAATTATACAATAACAAATACTAAACACAAATAAATAAATAAATAAATAAAAGAAGAAGTGACATAAAAAAAGTGACATAATTAAGTTTCATTTTCAAAACAACAAGTCAGTGGATACTCAAAATCCCATTAATGTTGACATCTGCTAATGTATTATTTTCATGGTGATAATTTTAGGCTCACAATTCTAAATAATTATTGGATAAAACAAATAAAAGACAATGGAAAAGTGCAATTTTACTCAATATTTTCATATTATTTTATGTATTTTTTTTAAGCTTTCTTTTTCAATCAAGTCCATTTTAAACCCTCATCTTAGACTTAGGTTAAAAAAAAAAAAAATCTTCTACTTTAATTATGAAATACGATAATTTCCTCCACTTATTTCCATATCAATTACCCACTAAAAAAGGTGTAATAATTGTGGGAAATTTGATAATGGTAGGATGGAAAAAGATAAATGGGTTGAAGCTACCATCTATTTACATTTCAAAGGTTAGCATCAAGTTATTAACACTTAATTAGGTGGATTTTTTATTTTTAAACATTACACAAATATAATTTATTTACTAATAAAATAGCATAAAACTATCAAAATTAATAAAATAACACATTAAAAAAAGACAAAAAATGCTAGAACTCCCATTCCCAATAAAAAATAAATTATTTTTTAATTTAAAAAAAAAGGCAACCCCCTTTCAAGATTTTTCATCAACCACTTCGAACCTCCGGCATAGCCTTCTCCGGCCACCACCGCCCACATACGTCCCACCAGCGAATATTTGACTTCGGCCTAGTCTAGCAACGTCAAGATCACCACCGTCGGGTTCAAGTAGCCACTGTATTTGCTTGTCAAAGTTAGTCGACGATAAATCTTCAAACCTGTAGAATTTTCCGTCGATAATTATCTGTCAAACGACTCGTCTTGTCAAGCTCTTTCAGATTTGGTATGGCTCAATATTGCAGTTTACCGGTCAAGCGACAGTTAGGTGAGGGTAGCGGCTAGGATTTCAATAGGTTAGAGAAGATGAAAATGACAATTTCAATAGGTTTCAATAAGAATCGATAAAAACAATTCAATAAGGTTTAATAAGAATCATTATCAGTACCATTCAGTAAATAAAGAAAAAATTCAAAAACACTCTAAAAAACATAGGAAAAAAATTTCAATGTATTCTGTAAGCTTAAACAGCATTTTTAAGCATCGAAACATGGTGTTATAAGAGCGGATCTCAGTAATTCTTTAATATATCTGAACGAGCTTTCTTAAAAGTGCACATACTAGTCGTTCTGACATTTGTAGCAAAAATTATGATAAAACTATAAATTTGATTAAATACAAATTGAGGACGAAAATAGATTTCTGCTGACTACGTACATTCAATAAAAATTAATAAAAATCAAAATACAAATCTGTAGAGTAAATAAAATTCATTAAAAATCATTAGAATTCAATACAATTCAGGACAATTAATGAAAATCAATATAAATCATTATAAATAAGTATAATGAATATAAATCAGTACAAATCAATCAATAATTTATCCGATTCAATAAACGTCAATACAATTCAATTCATTAAACATTAATATAATTCAATAAACTTCAATACAATTTACCATCGGTTAGCTTTAATATGTAATTGAGTAAACTTCAATATAATTCAGTAAGTTTCAATACAATTTAGTATTAGTAAATTTTAATACAATCCAATAAATGTCAATACAATTCAGTAACCTTCAATACAATTCAGTAAGTTTTAATATTATTCAATAAAAGGCAACACAACCATGTCATCTTCGTCTTATTCGTTGAGAAAATCCTAGCCGACACTGGTAACTATAAATCACAACGGTGATGAAACTTAATAAATGATATGTCATCGGAAAACTCTCGATTCGTATATTCCAAATATGGTCATACTTTTTTCATGACTCCGCCATATATGGTCAGGAAATGCGATAAATAGCATATCGGCGATAAAAATATAGTTTTTTTTCGGACAATGAAAAGTGGTAAGATTGGTACCAAAATGATCACTATTGCTTTTTCTTTTGTCCTGTGTCATCAAATCGAAAATCCATGCCAAAAACTCTATAAATCAAGGGATTAAAGATTTCGGATTCTAAAACCCAAAATTAGATCGGAAATAAAACACCACACAAACCACCGTTTGCCGGAGTTATGCTGTCGGTCCAGCTTACCATTACCTAGGCTGGCGACCCGCACTACTCCATTCCAACCTCGTATGGTGATTAGAGAACTACTCTAAAATCACGAAGAAGATGAAGTACGTCTTCTATCTACTATGATTTTTGTTTTCATTTTTTCTAATATTGTTTAAATAATAACCAATTTAAAAAAAAAAAATAAGGGTAAAAATGTAAAATCACGAAAAATTATTATTTCACTAATTTTGAATCAAATGTGATATTTTTTCAAATGGAAAATGCATGTTGAATGATATAACTTTCCCTGAAGATTAGGAACAATGAGAATAGGAAAGAACGATAGGTGATACTTGAGTTGGGCCTGAAGCCCAATTTCTGAAAAGCTCATAATAGTTCCCATTGGGGCAGCATCCACAGTTGTGCACAATTCAGAAATTCCATCCAATTTGTGGGTTCCACTAAAAATAAAAAATTTATGGGACCTACACTAGCAATTGGAACTCTATTAAAAAATTTATTCAAACTGCCATAGCTCAGCCTTTTTATTGTTAGATTTGGTCCTAAATTTGTCTCCAATATTCAATTGAGTCAGCTTTCTAGCTACTCGTATTAACAATTCAGACATAGATTACCCAAACTTATTGACAATTCAGCCTAAATTTATTAAATCTAAAGAGGTGAATAGCAGTGCGGCTCCATGTTTAATCAAAAATTATTTAATTTTAAATAAAAACATTATAATTGAAAAAGTAAATTTTTTCTGAACATTTTTTCTAAAGTACGCGTATTAACAAGTTAGCCCATAAGTAAACTTCCAAAATCAGGTTGTAATTCTTATTTTTATTTTTATGATAAATAGATAGTAATTTTTTTTTATAAAAAAAATACACAAATATTTGATTCACTTCATTTTCACATAGATGTGAGTGATTATGACATATTACAACGATTAAACATAAAAAGATTAAATTAATTAGATATTTGTCATGAACTAATTAAATATTTTAATTAGAACTATTATCTAGACCTACTTTCATCACATCAATCGTCAATAATATATAAATTCGAAAGGAAGATCTTCCATATGTCTTTGTCTATGCAAACTAAGTGAAGGGTAACTGCCACATATTTTAAATCATTAACGATTCCAAATAGAGTTTAGACAAAATAGTAAGATCTTCTTTAGAATATACTAATG
>CANUEY010456493.1:0-37850 GCA_948099555.1 Croton setiger | reverse complement strand
AATCACCGATTCGGCGAGCCGGTTATGGTTCAACGGAGGCACGAACCGTGGCCCGGTGGGCCGAGGCCCGGAACCGGCCCGTGGCCACCACTATAAGCACTGTAGTGAAGGCCTCTGCTAGTACTGCTTGACTTTTTTTTTAAAAAAAAAATAGGAATATATATATGCTGTGAAATTAAACTAAAAGAAGTTAATTAGTTAACTGCCTAAAAAATTGGGATGATTTATTTAACAACAACAAGAAGTATTCTATGTTTAAATTATAACAAAATCACTCTATTTCACAAAATTGAGGAAGTTTCACCTTAAATTTTAATATTTTTACACCATACATAAAAAATTTGAAACCTCAAGAATTGCAAGGTTAACACAAATCTATCTGCTATAGTATATAATCTTCTAGAATAACACTGCCTCTGCTTATAAGGTTGCAAATGAATGTTATGTAGCATCTTTAAGTATTTTTGGTTAAATCACATTTATTAATATTTGAATATACCCATACAACTCTACCAAGGAACCTTCCTCATTACTTGGGTACAAAATCACTGCTTCCCATTTTTAACAACATAAAATAATAGGGAGTTAGGATCATGCTTGGTCTTATATTAAAAACACCAATATGTCCAAACCTAAACCAGGCATGGACAATCCTAGCAAATAAAGAGTGCTTTTGCATTATCTTGTTCAATGAAAATGGATTTTGTAGGTATTTTTCTCAACAATCATTGCTTTCATCACAAATTTAGTTCTAGCAAGCTTGTCTTTATATATATGTATATATATATATTTTCTTTTTGCAGTTTCAATAATGTGAAAGGCCAAATTCCAACAGTTTATCATCAAATGTAATAGTTTCATGCCTATCAAATCTTAGTCTTGCACTTGCTGAAAATAACATACTTTTTGGGATGAATTTTTTACTTTAACAAACTCCCAATGGATATTCTGCAGTAATAGGTAGATAGTACTTTTGGATTTCATTGCACATGTTGAGCCATTTATCATCCATAACAAATGGAAGTTTTGTATGACATTAATGTACCTGGATCAAGCACAAGGAGCCACAAATTTACCTAACAATCATGTTTTACTCCCTAAGTAGTAGTATCTTGATGGAATTGGAATGCTCTAATACCTCTCATGTTTAGAACTGTGACCCTTTTAGTCCACCACCTTCCATTTCAACCACAAAAAATGAACAATCTAGCTTTAATAATCTTGGAAGCAATTTCATTCTTTCAGCTTCATCATTTTCAACATCGAATATGTCTTCTTCTATATCTCCATTACATCTCGAATTTTTAAGTGCTAAACCTCACTATTCAAACTGTTCTTTCTAAACTTCAATTCCCCAATTATACATTTTTGCATTTTAAAATTTGGTGGATAATTTCTTCATTTTTAGGACCAGCAAAATTTTTCCTTCAAAGAGGGATGTAGCCCTTAAGATAACATTCTTGGCCAAATAGCACCGACTCTATTTGCCTCCAACAAATTAATCAAACCTGGAGGAGGAGATTGAAACACATAATATCAAAAGAAGCAGAAACTTCCAAACTAGCTAAACTATCGCAACAGATTTTGTCTCCCTGTAGACATGCATCAATTGAACACTCCATTCTCTTCTTAATAAACGAAGCAATTATCAACTAAATTCCTTATTCTGAAAGGACCAGCAAAACCCTTTTCCAGAAAGGAACTTACCACCTCTGAATCACATTGAAGTATCATCTTTCTCCAACCACTACTCCAAGCCAGCTTAAGAGTATTGTACATTTCGTAAAGTTCTGCCTCCAAAGCACCACAAACTTCCAAATTTTGACGAAATCCAAGCAAACGACATGAACTATCCTGAAAATCCCCAACACAAGCTACCAAGATTACCTCGTGAAGCATATCCATTTTGATCGTGACATAAACAACGCGACCAAGACATGACATGACTTGGACTAGTTGCATGCATGTTGTGGCTCTCGAACTGGGTACATGTTCAGGTTTTTTATATTCAAATTTTTTTTTACGTATATTCAAATTAAAAATGAAACTTATTTGACCGCTTGTTAGAAATTGATTTAGAATATTTAATGATGAAATAAAATGAATTGTTAAAAGTTTGTAAAGTTCAAATTAGCAAGAAAGAAAATAAAAAAATGGAACATGTAGCCCAAGTTTACTTATTCAATACCACTCACAATTTGTTGGTTGGGTGGAGCATTCTAAGAAATTTCGTATGGTTAGGATTCATTCCTTCCAAAGGCCCAAGTCTTGCCCGTAAAATTTGAATGGACTAACTTTGACAAGAATGAAAATATTGGACTCTTTTTCAGCCTTGTTATATATGCAGATTCAACTACCAAAAATAACATAATAAAGAAAATACAAAATAATAGAAAATTATGGTATTTAGAACTTTTATGGGCATAAAATTGAAAATAACTGCTAAAACATTAGTTTTTTTCAATAACACTACAGATCGTATATCAACAAATATATGCCGGCAATCCTTATTTTTCTGATGAATTTTCAACCGTCGCCTTCTGATTGCCGAAAAATGCAAACGACTTCAAAATTTGTCAATTCATATACCAATAGAATTTTCTTGACTCTCTCATAAAAAATATAGTATCAATTTAACATGATAAAACAAAGATTGACCAAAAATACCAAAAAGTAACCGGTTTCTCTCTAGAAAAATTTAACTCAAAAAAAACTTGACAAACCAATACAAATTTTACATCAAAATGAAACTCTTGACATAAGGATTCTAAATATACTTTTCCGTTTCTCCTGAAGGTCATCGAAACTGGTCAAAAACTCGTTGGAAGAATTCGAAACCCATGGAGCCCAACACCTGACCTGATCAGATAGGAGTTCTCCGGCCACTTATCGGAAGAAATACATACACCTTTAGACTCTCCTTTACCTGAGAGTCAACTATGGTCTCCAATTGGCCGTCAGAGCTTCCAAACTGCAAGGACAGAATGAGAGAGAAACTGGAACGCGAGTTTGTCTTCTGCTTTAACCGACGGCAGCTATGAGTTTCCGATGGTCTTCCGTCCAACTTCGGATCTTCTGCTTCTGGTGGTGGCGGAGTTCTTCTATGTAGACGTCTTCATTCTTGTTTGCTGCTTCCGTTCGACTTCCGTCTATTTCTTCTTCATTTTGTTTTTTAAATTAAAATGTCCTTTTTAAACGCAAACTTTTAGTGTATTAGCTTTTTTTATTTATTTTTCACTTAGTTGAGTTGTTTTGATTGATGGGTTTAATTGTTTAAACAAATCCCTAAGAACCCATTTAACCTTTAGTAGAAAATGATGCCAAAATTACTACAACTGGGGAATGATCCACAAATAATTTCAGGCAAGGGGACTTACTGTATTGGAGTTATTGTATCATAAACTTAGTGGGAGGTTGAACAACAAATTATATATATATATATATATATATATATATATATATTTGAAAATTTAACAATTTTTTTATTTTGTGGGAAAAAAATTAATTAAATTATTAATTTGAATAAAATATTTTAAAACTTCATTTTAGAATGTATTCTTATATAAAATAGTGATGACATTTAAAATTGTGGCGAGTGGCCAAAAATAAAATTTCATTGATATGACATTTATTCTTCTCTTCCAAGATCATCGCTTAAACTACTAATCTACCATTATATGCAGTAATAACTCATTTTCCCCTATAATTGAAGGAAAAGGAATTGATTTCTAGCAAATTTCGAAGGTAAAAAGATCCAATGGAATTGGTCATCTGCTTTCGTTGGAGCAATAACGATTACGACAATAAACACCTGTTGAGCATGAATCATAAAGGTTGAATTAGTCCTCCTCTACATGTCAACAATACCAGTATCATCTACATTCACTACCATCACCACCATGTCCATTTTGTATAATGGTTCTCTCCTCGGCTCCACTTTGGTGGTGGTTGACTCTTAGCTACCAAGTGAGCAATGTAAAAACGTTGAAAGATAAAAATCTAAGTTAAGCTGAGAGTAAGGTCTATAATTTGATTGAACAATAAGATGTCTCACAAAATAATGAAGTTTTCCTTAAATAGGCACGACACAAATTTGAAATTACTAAATAGAATTTTAGAAGGCGTTTTGATGCCCTAAACAGTGTTTTTAGGCCTCGAAATGAGCCGTTACATGGTCAAAGGCAATTAATGCGCGTAGATTTTTGAACAAAATTTTCAAAAATGAATCATAATAAACATTTTGAGACCCATTTCAAAAACTACAAAACTATTTCGTCACACATCACCAAGATCTTGCAAATAAGAGATGGTGTTGGATGATATCAACTTGGATATTGAGAGAAGTCTGTTTTGTGAATTGCCTAACACGCAGATTGTTAGGTTATGCAGCATGTGCAATTTTCTATTGAACGGAGAGTGCCTGTGATTAATAATGAGTAGTATGAAAATTAAACAATACCGTGCTAGATTGTTGAGGGGGGTTAAACTCTAAAATTAGTTTATTACAAGGGGTAATTATTTATAGGTTTCTGAGATTTTGTGTAATATACTCTGGAGTCCTTCTATTTTGAAAATTATATTAATAGGTCCTTTAGGTTTTAAAAATTGTACTATCAGGTCCTTCCGTCCAGAAACGGCGTTAGTCAACAAAAAAAGTCAGACGATTTTAATTAAAAATTTTCAAAATGACAAAACTACCCTTTTGTTTATTTAAATCGAACCATACTAATTAAATCCAATATTTAAATGAAACTTTTATATCAACTCTTCATCTTCTCCAACTCTTCATCTTATTCAACCCTTCATTTTCTCTCTTTTTTCATTTATGAGATTCTTCTCCTCCTTTCTCTTTCACCTAATCTCTTCATCTCCTTTTCCTCTCTCATTTCACCTTCATTTCACCTTCCTCTTTTTTCACAGCCATTTATAAGATTCCTCTAGATGGTTTTTTCTCTTTCCTCTTATCTCTTCTTCTCCCTTTCTTCGTTCATCCATAGCCACCACACCAAACTGCCATCATCAAAATATATATATAAAAAATAGAGTGGGCAAATTTGTTTTATATCATCTTATAAAACAAATTTATGAAGAATTTAGGTCTGTTAGATGTAGAGCGAAGAATTTAGGGTTCTAGTAAGCAGCCGCCTACTCTTATTTCGATTTGTTATTTCTATTTATCATCTGTGATCTTCTTTTCAATTATTAGAAAAAAGTAGAATCGATGTAATGACGATATTAAAGTAAGAGTAAATTAGTGATCGTGTTGATGATTCTAGAATCATCCACGAGATGAATCTGTTTTTTTGGATCATATTCACTGAGCATCTTTGAATGATTTCTATCATATTTGTTTGCTGACGAAAGATAAACGGAAGATTTGGGAAATTTTGACCTAGCATAATTCGTTCCCCTAATGGGCTAAAATTGATTAATTTTTTAGGATATAATGGGTAATAGAAGGATTCATATTCACAATAGTATGTGGATTGAAGAGGCAGAGACATGGATATGAAGAAGAAGAAGATGATGATGATTGGGAGAAGTGGAAAAGATTCAATTTTTATTTTTATTTTCTTATTTAGTAATAATAGTTTGATTTAAAGATTAATGTTAATTAGCATGGTCTGATTCAAATAAACCATGATCCGATTCAAATAAAAGAGTTTTATCATTTTGAAAAATTTTAATTAAAATCGTTTGACTTTTTTAGTTGATTAACGCCATTTCTGGACGGAAAGACCTGATAGTACAATTTTAAAATCTGAAAGACTTATTAATATAATTTCTAAAATAAAAAGACTGTAAAATATATTACACAAAATCTCAGAAACCTATAAATAATTACCCCTTATTACAATAAGAGTTTAAATATGATATTTGCCACATATATCTAATAGTAGTACATAACGGTTTTTGAAGAGACATTAGTACATAACTTGTGCAGTAAAAAAACTCCAACACTTTCATATCATTTCTATTCCGTAGAAAGAGGACGTTCGTCCATTTTTCCTGTTATTAGTGTGAAGATCAAGCACACCATGTCTGAATGAAAAATAAAAATAAAAATAAAAAATCATAGGTAAAATACTACGGCCTAATATATAATTATTAAGTTGACATGTATTAGATTATTTCCGCATTGCAATTTTTTAAGAAAGATAATTAATTTCTTTAAATGGTTAATTACTTTATTTAAATAATAGCAAAATATTATTTTTTTCATTAATGAAAAGTATTATTTATATGCAAACAAACTTATATTATTGAACATGAATAAATGAAAATTAGACTTATATTTATAGACGGAGTGAATATATTTCAACATTTAATTGAGTTTCGTTTGAACCCTGCACTACAATTCGGACCAACCTAATACATTTAGAAAACGAAAGAAATGAAGTTCAAGTTCCTGATTTTGTAGTTCATTAACTCAACATTAAAAAAAATATATATATATCACTTTTGGAACAATAAGTAAAAATTCTAGCAATAATATTTAATTAATTAAGTCTATATTCTATGATAGAAAGTAGAAAACCTTACTTTGTAGGTATGTCACTTGTACACTTTTATATGTACCCACTTACATCAAGGAATGATATTAAATCACGGCTTACATTGTTTAAAAATGGTAATTAATTGAATTAGATCATGACTAGGATTCCATATTTGCATAAGCATTTTGCTAAAAATTAATATGATATCATCCTTAAGTATTGTTAACTTCTTGGAAATAGCATTTAACCAATGTAAACGGGATTTTCTGGGCCTTACGATGGCAGTTACGCAGGCAAAAAACCAATAGAATTTTATTTTTTCTTGGCAACTTGAATTCTATAGGACGACTGGTAGAAAGGAACATTTAAAAACTAAATAAAGAGAGTTTGTGCTTTCAAAGGGCAGTTGGTGGCGGTAGCTTATTCGTCCATAAAGCACGTGCTTTTTTATTTTTATTATTATTCTTTCTTTTTCTTTATTGGTCAATAATCAAACTAAAATCTAAAACAGCCACCACTTATGCTTAGGTTGTTCTATTGCATGCAATCTACATCCCTATATATTCTATACTTGGTAATAGTCTTTGTTCATCCAAAATATTTCTCAACACATCAACTAAAGCAGCATTTTCATTCTTCTTCTTTACTATTATCTATGGCTAAAAGCTCCCTTCCTCTTGCATTTCTTGCATTCTTGTCAATTTTCATTTTATTAGAAGCTCGCCCTCTTAATATTGCAAACTCTAATGGCTTTGTGAAAAAAGGAATATTTAAGATTTTTAATAACCGACTAGACGTTAAAACTGCAGGTCCTTCTGAAGGACAAGGTCATGAGTATGCAAATGCTCAAACTCTTGGAGGAATCAAGCACTCTGGCCCAAGTAATGGTGGTGAAGGGCATTACTACGTTACAAATGCTCCTCATGTGCTAGGAGGGAATGGCGGCGAAGGACATTACCGCACTACAAGTGTTCCTCCTCATGTTCTCGGGGGGATCAAGCACTTCGGTCCAAGTGATGGCGGTAAAGGACACTATCACACTACTAGTGTTCCTCCTCATGTTCTCGGAGGGATCAAGCGCTCTAGTCCAAGCAATGGTGGTGAAGGACATTACCACACTACAAGTGCTACTCCTCAGGTTCTCGGAGGAATCAAGCACTCTGGTCCAAGCCATGGTGGTGAAGGACATCACTATACAACGAGTGCTCCTAATGTTGTTGGAGGGATCAAACACTCCGGTCCTAGTAATGGCGGTGAAGGTCATTACTATACTAAAAGTGCACCTTATGCTCTTGGAGGGATTAAGCACTCTGGTCCAAACCATGGTGGCCAAGGACACCCTTACACCACTGGTGCTTCTCAAACACTTAGAGGGAACAAGTCGGGTCCTAGCGCAGGTGGTCGAGGACACTGAGTGATTATTTCCACATTAAATATGATATATGATGTTTCATTTATATATATATTTTTTATTTTTTCATTTTATTTATTGAATGACAATATAATCATGTAGCAATTTATGTAGGAGAGCAGCAAGAGCACTCTTCTGTAACATGTCTGTAAACAAATTCGTGGTAGTAATAAAGTTCTCCAATATAACTAGTTTGATTAAGTTTATAATAACCAATTTTATTCTTTTATCGTTTTTGTTTCATCCATAGCCAAAATTATGGTTTTGAACAATATTAATTAATATTTTAAAATAATAAAAAACATAGCCATACGATTAATAACTGAAATTTATTTAAAAAAAAAATAAAAAACTGAAATTTATGTTAATACACTTGAATGTGACAGACATATTTTAAAATTTGTTCTTGCCCCAAACTGCATGAACTTGTTCATTGAATATGAAAGACAAACTAATAGGTCAAACCATTAACTTGCTTAGATTGTTTATTCTAATGCTAGTTTTCATGTTTGGAATACTATTCCTCTTATAATTGAATACCAGAATATAACCCGCACGATGTGCGGTTAGGCCGAGTTAAATAAAATTTGAACTGTTTGATCCATTGATTTTTTACGTCAGCAACCGTCATTTTAATCTTAGATGATGATTCGGTTTTATTTCTATTAAAAATTAAAATGCAATCACTTATTATTCAACTTATACATTGTTATTCTAACATGCTAAGAATAATTTCTTTTAAACAATTATGATTTATGGCTTGATTAAATTTTTATTCATATCAGGCTGCTAATATAAGTGATGTCTAAATAAAATTTGTGCCACTACAAAATTAAACTCGTAACTTACCTCATATTTTCTCTATAAAGTCGTTATAAATTAATTGAGCTATAGGTTAAAAATAATTTTATTAGTGTATTATATTGTCAATAAAAGAATAATTTTATTATCTTTCAAAAAAGAGAAATATAATTTTATAATGTCTACTATTAAAAAAAATTAACATGTTTTTTATAAATATACATAATTACACAAAATATTATAATAACAATATCCATAATATATTAATAAACATTAGTTAAATTTTACATGAGAAAAATATTGATATTATCCATCTTGTTCTAATAATTTTTATTTTATTTTCTGAATTACTATGATATATTTTTTTATAAAAATTATTTTTACCACTTAGTTAAGTTAAAAAAGAATTAGGTTTGGTATTGAAAAATTTAGTTTGCAATATAATTCAAATCAAAATTTAAAAGTAGAATAAATTTATTTCAAAATAATATGTATTTAAATCATTCAAAACGGTTTAATCATTTAAAATTTAAAAATATTTAATTAAATATTAAATAATGCATGAAATATATAGGTTTTCATTTTGAAAAAAAATAAAATATAATATATTATATCAAATATTGATTGATACGGTAAGTATTAAAATTTAAAATTAAAAAAAAATTAGAAAAGATGGAATAAAAATTTTAATAACCAAATATTTTGCAATGAAATTAGAGTGAAGTCTATGTTACATTTAAGAAGATTAAATTTAAAATTTCTATAAAAAAAAAAAATAAAAACATAACTCTTACAAAAAAGACATGATGAAGATTATACTAATATATGAATTTACAATTCTATATTTTTGATAATTAAATTTATATTAAAAAATAGAGCAAACTAATATATATTAAAACATTATTTGTTATTATTCAATTATAATTTAAATAAAATAATATAAATAAAAATATGATTAATATGAAAATACTTAATCCATTATCAGTAATATTTAATTTGTTTTAATTAATTATTAGTGCCATTATGAAAAAATCTATTTATCAGTAACTAATCATATTAAAATAATTAACATAAAAATATAAAATTCATTATCAAATATTTTCATATATAAATAGTATTATCATTGTAGGAAAATAAAATAATATTTTAATTAAAGTTAATATATATTTTTATAAATAAATAAAATAAAAAGTAAAAGAGTGATAAAAATTTCGTGTATAAAAGTGAATTTAATTTAAATTAATTTTAATAATATTTAAATATTATTAGTTTTAAATTGAAATATAAATTATTATGTAATTTTAATTTAAAATTTTTAAATTGATTTTGAAATCAAATTTCTATTATATTAAGGTTTTATTGATTTTTTTTTAAATATGAACATATTTGAATTTTAAACTTTAAAAATGTATTAATTAATTTTTATAGAGTAAAATAAATAAAAATACATTAATTAAAATAACTAAATATAAATATAATTTGACTACCAAACAATAAAATTATAATTGTTACCAAATGAGGTAATTGTTTGTGTTACAATCATTTTATTCAACCTTTTAATTATGGTAATAAATAATAAATAATTTTAATGTGAATTAAAGTTGATTTAATAATTTTTCATATAAGAATTTTAATTTGAATTTTCCGTTGATAAAATTATATTTAAAGTAAACATTTTGTAGATGATACTATTTACTAAAATTAATGTATACAATCATTATTTTCAATAACTTCTTAAAAAATCAATTATTTTCAACAAATTATGATTATTTTATTTAAAATAATAAACTATAATCAGTTAATTTATTTTTTTTACAAAAATTGTATAGGATATATTTGATCTCAAAGTATTAGGATATGAAATCAGGAGAATACTCCAAAATATTTATAAACAGAAATTACTAATTATTGTTAACTAAAAATTTTGGTCTTAAAATTAAATATATATATAAATCAATACATTTTGTTGTCTTATGAATAATAAAATATCTCATTGTAAATTAAAGTTGTTTTAATGATTTTCCATATAAGGATTCTCATTTGATTTTTTTTTTATTTGATAAGATTATATTTAAGATATATTGACCAAAATAAATGCATATAATCAATTATTTTCAATAAATTATAATTTTTTATTTAAAATAATAAATTATAATTAGTTAATTTATTTATTATTTTATAAAGGTTATATAGGATTTTAACAAATATATTTTTAAGAAAATTTTTTTCTTAAAGTATTAGAATAGAAAATTAAAAAAACATAACAAAAGATTTAAAAACATAAATTATTAATAATTTCTCACCAAAAATGTAATTTTAAAAGATTTAAAAACATAAATTATTAATAATTTCTCACCAAAAATTTAATTTTAAAATTAAATGTTTAATTCAAAATCATTAAAACAAAATTTGGTTTTAAAATTTAATGTTTAATTCAAAAGCATTAGAATTTAAAGTAAAAATTCAAATTCAAATTTGATTTAGTTAAATTAAATGGAAATATAAATTTAAATTTGATGTAGTCAAATTAAATAAATATATAAAATTAAAATGAGTTGTATTTAATAATAACAATTAAAAAATAGTTTCCAAATATAGCCCAAAATCTTATTATATATATATATTTGTACTTTATGTCTGAAATTTATTAATAGATATCACCTTTCCTGTTTTTTTAATAAAAGAAAATAATAAAATATTTATTAGTATATCATAAATATCATGAGATAATTAATTTTCATATGTAAGATATTTTTTTTTTAAATTGAAATTGAAATTGAATTGATAAATTTTTTTTTTAGATCCGCTCAGTATTTATGAGCTTGCAATTAAATAATTACAATACATCACCATAATTTCATACGAGAAAAAAGAAATACAATAATAAATAATTAAAATCTCTCGTTTGAATGCGATATTCAGATCTTGATAGAAAATTTTATTTTTTTAATGTAAAAAAATTGAATCTTTCTCAAATGGGACAAAAATTTGATTGTCTGCTTTAATGTTTTTGAACATTATACTTTTTGATAAACTTGTGACTAATGAAACTCATATAAATGTTGAAATAACCATATATAAATAGAAAAACAAACCACACTGTTATATTGCATCTGTATAACATAATTACTCATGATTGAAGATATAAATTAAAATATTTTATTAGTTATTAGAATATTGGCCTAATTTTAGAGGTGTGATAAATTAATTTTTTAACAATTAAGCACTACTTTTAAATTTTCTTTGAAGAAATTACAAATATTAGCCCACTTTAACATTTTCAACTTAAAAAATAACACATTCACTCTCATACAAAATAACATTTTTGTTGGGCTTTTATATTTTTGTCCATTTCTTTACTTTTTTTATTATTATTAAAAAAAATTGCAAATGCAGTAACATGGAAATTGAAAAGAAGGAGAGGTCATCTTCACACAATTTGAATTTGGATCTATAAAAAATTAAATTGTAGATGCAGATGCAGTCGCTAGTCACCACCTTAGGTCACAACAAGGTTGACGGCACCATAACTCTAGCAAATGGTGGCGAAAAGTCATGTTTTAATTAGAACTAAAAAGGGATTTTGTAAATTCAAATTATTCAAACGCCGATTGATCGATATTACAGCAATAATTTTTCGATCTGAGACCACCAGACGAAAGTCCAAGTGATGGTGGTATTTTGGTACCGACATTGTCGCCGATGATCTATTATTTTTTGCATTTTCCAGTGACATATGACAGTCATGAAAAAAAATCATATTTTGAATTATATTTTTTATGATTCTTTCAATTTTTATGGTTTGATTATATTCTTAAAATTTAATAAGAATCACTAAAAATCAATAAGAATTAATGGGAATAAATATCATTAATAATCAGTATTATTGAGAATTAAATAAGAATGAGTGAAAATTTTTTTCATAATTTTTATGTATTTATTTGATTATATTCTTTAGATTCAATAAAAATCTATAAAAATTAGTAATATTTTTTTATATGATTGTTTCAATTTTTATATTGAATCAAGACTCAATAAAAATAATTAACAATCATCAAGATTCAATATGAATCAATAATTCTTCAATATGTATTGATTGTTATTGAACTTTACTGAAATTTTTGTGAATATCTTATTCATTGAAATAACTCTAGTGGTTATTAATGATATGAAATTTTCAATGATGATGAAACCTAACAAATCATGTATCACCAGAAAGCTCTCGACCTGTAGATTCTAAATATGATCTCAAATCGAAAATCCATTGTCGTTAATATGATGAAGCGAAGCCTAAAAAATTTTGGATCTAAAGAGAACTTGAGATCTGATTTGAGATTTTGTAGGCTTTTCCGCTGCTGGACTTTTGGTGCTAGTGGAGGTCACCATTGCCTGGGCTGGTTACTGGTGATACCACTTGGACCTACTCTGACGAGTAATCGGCGGTGAGCTATTATTTGATAAAAATATGCTCTATTTGGTTTTGTAATTTTATTTTATTTATTTAAAAAGAGTTATTTTACTATTTTTAAAAATATGTAAGTTTACTGTACTATTTATTTCTTTAATTATGAATTTCTTGTGCTATTTTATTACTTATTTTTTTACCTAAACTGGTAAGAAAAATCATTAGTTTTTAGTCCAGAAAGTGTAAATAACTGAGAAAACAGCAAGATGAATGAAATTGCCTTCTCCACTCACTCACACTAAAAATTTGACATTTTCTAAGTTGATGACTTGAATATTTAATTAGAGATTGAATTGTATGCGATGGGGTAAGTCATGACTTGTAACCCACCGCATGTGGTTTTTGATGCATGCAATTCCAAAAGCAATCAAAAAGTTGTCCTTCAAAATCAAAAGCCCTTAATTAGTATTTTAAATATGTTTTGTATCGTTAAGCATCATATGACGTATTTATTTGATAATTTTGTTTAACGGTAAGGTGTGACCGCAGGCAATGAAGGTCAACTCAGTTGATAGAGCATTTACGTTCTAAATTAAAGGCTTAGACTTGGAATTCCACTTTACTCCATTTAAAATATAAAAAATAGACAAACTCTCAAGTTCAAAATCTCTAAATTTTTTTAATTTAAGTAAAATCTTTCATTTTAACGCTAATTCCTAACGATCTAAATTTTAATGTTCTATGTTAAAAGGAACTATGACTACGAAAATTAACCTCAAGTTACTCAAATTTGATCTAATTTATTCTTAGATTCCTATATTTTTACTAAAACATTGAAAGGTCCGTTTAGTTTATAAAAATTAGACTTTAAAATTCTTTCATCCAATTTTATCAATTAACACGATTATTCAATTGCTTTTGTATCTTTAAATTTTAAGCTAATATGCTTTCAAGTTCTCATATTTTAAAAAATATATTTATATTTTTATTATTTAACTTTTAAGTCGTTAAATAAATTTTATAAAGGTATAATGATCTGAAATATACTGTTGTTGAAAATTACCAAAAAATTAAATGAATTTAAATAATAGATAGAATTCCTAAATATAAAAATATCATCCAACACCGTCCTGGCTAGCATGTTGTCACACCACTCGCCACCATTATGCAATTTTCAGTTCCATTTCAAATTTTAGGCACTATTGTCACATTTTAATAATTAAGTTGTCTTTATCATTTTTCAGAATAAAGCAATAGAAAATTTCAAAGTTTTAAAGAAGAAACAAAACGAATCGGATAACAATTATTCATAATTTTTTAAAAATATAATTTTAATAATAAACCGAATCATACAATCGAAGTAAATAACTAATATTTATAATAAATAAACAAGTGACAACTTCCGCAGTACTATGCAGAAACGGTAAGGTGTGAGTGTTTTTCCCCCTGTAATTAATAAAAGGAGTAATAGGTTATCCAAATGTTAAAAGTTAAACCCCCTAAACCCCAATTAACAGTTACGATCAGCTTTCACCAGAATTTACCAACATCGATTTGCGCCATTAATTGCTTTTATCTAATCATCAAAGGTCACTAACACTCTTCTTGTTGGAAATTCATCAACAACAATTACTCATCGCCACCGATCTTCACCCAAATGGGCAGTTCGAACCACGATTACTCTGCCACCGCCTCCGAAGTTTCCTCTACCGAGGCTGATTCCGTCTCCGAAATGGTTATCGATAAAGAATCTCCCTGCCTTTACCAAGTTGGTGAAAAGGTTCTTGCTCTCCACAGTCAACACTATTATGAAGCGAAGGTATAAAATCTCTATTTGAAATGCATTATACGAGCAATAAAATAAGGTTTATTAATCTGTTCTATGTTCGATATTTTCATTTAAAGTCCCATTTCTTGTTCTTTATTTGCAAGTTGATCAATGTCGAATACCAATCGAAGAGATGGATACATTGTGTTCATTACGCTGTAAGTATCATCTAATCTTTGATTTATCGTTTAGCTTTTCTTATGCAGTAGAATTTTGTTACATCTGTTTTTCAACTGCCAATTTATGGATATTGCCTCCAGTTTTGTTATATGACTTTCAATTACTGTATTTTGATTGCAGGGTTGGAAGAAAAGGTGAGTGGCTTCTATGGTAATTGGAATTTATCTCTTTTCCGTCATGTTTATTTCATTCTGATATACTTTTAAGGGTATAAGTTTTTGTAATGCCATTTGTATTTAAGAATTGCATTTTCTTGGTTATGCCGTCTTTTCCATTCCAATTTTCTTTATTAAGAGCTCTAATTAAGTTCGTGATTAGATTAGTTTAAGTTAATAGAATGATACAGGTTCATAAGTTAATACTGTAACTTGTAATATGTTTTGTTGAGACATTGCTTACTTTATGCTTTGCCTTCACTGTTATTTTCTCAAAGGAAGCTTACCATTTCCACACATGCATAAAAATGAATGACACAGTTGTCATTTTTGAAATTTTCGGCTTGCATTGTTTCTTCACGTGCTCGTTATTGTGGCTAACAGGACTTCTTTCAAGCTTTTAGGTTTCTTTAATGTAATATTTTTAATGATTTTCCATTTAACTGCCTTTGTGTTTTTGGATTTAATTTCCAATTTTAGCTTATACAAGGGAAAAAAATTATATTTCAAAGAGATGGATTCAGGCAGTCAAAATTTCCTTCCATGCTTAAGCTTCTGCAGTTTGGTAGCTTGGTAGTTAGGAAGTTTAATGAGTTGTTATTTCTTTCATTTCTATGTTTATCAACAGTTGGGATGAATGGGTTGGAGAGGACCGTTTGCTTAAATATACCGATGAAAATGTAGAAAAATTCCTCAAGAAAAAGCAGTACTTGGAGAAAACTTCTAAGGCAGTACGTCAATCACAGAATAAACCGAAAAGTCTTAGTGGTAAGAATGTAAATATTATTTAATATAGTTAGGTCTAATCTTAGATGTCAAACAGAAGCTTTCTAATTTTTTATTGCAAATACGTTCAATGCCTTCTATATATTCTTTTAATTGTATTAATTTAATCTGAGACTATGTATGCAGTTGCTAGAGGCAGGAAGCGTAAAAATGACCCTCTAAACAAGGTAACTCTAGGTCCTCTATGCAGGTTGTGGTGTTGCCTAATGCTCAGTCATTGTTCCAATTCAATTGATACAAACCCCTTGAATGTAAAATGCAAATCAGTGAGAAAGTTCTCTTGATTGTTTCCACAGTTTTAGTGAATCTCATTAGTTATTGTATCTCCTTGCTCTGTTAGGAAGAGGATTTGGTACCAGTGGAAAAGTTTGCGAATCTCCAAATTCCTCCCGTTTTAAAGAAGCAACTTGTTGATGATTGTGAATTTATCACTCATCTAGGCAAGGTAACAATAGTTTGTTCACATGTTCAAATTTGATTACTTATCTGGATTTGTTGCTAGTTCACTTCAGAGCTGCTGCTGCATTCTATTTAAGTTCATTTTGTTGATAAACTTTGTATTTTTGCTTTGATAATCTTCACTTGTGTATCTTTTGATTGTCTCAGTGTGCTTAAGTATCAAATCAAGTAACAATGATGGGTAGCATGTTAATGAATTTCACTATCTTTATCACAATCTGGATAGATAAGACACTAATTGACAAAAACAGTTTAGCCTAATGGCAAGTACCAGCAACACCATTTTGTTGTTGTATAATTTTTGTATTCTATTTGATTGCAAAGTCCTTCTATCCTTCATATTCTTTAGCAACTATAAGGATGAACCGGTTAAATATAACAACAACATGAACAATAGTTCTGAGGTGCTTTTCATTTAAAGAAAATGTAATCGAACAATTACTTTCAAGCTCTGATCGTAAATGATCTCATGGTTTGATTTATTTGCTCTCTCTTGTCAGCTTGTTAAACTTCCTCGTACCCCTAACGTGGAGGAAATCATGAAGAAGTATCTTGATTATAGATTAAAGATAGATGGCTCGTAAGTTCATGCCTTTCCTTTTCATCCCCTTTCTGGCTTTTGATAACTTCCTACTTGGCTGGTATGTTTGAATAACAAGATTTGACAGCAGACTACAAAATTTAAGACTGATAATCTAACTTGCTATCTGTGCTTTCTGTTAGAATTTTTCCCTTTTTCTGTCAAATTTCATATTAGTCCTTTTTATGTGTATAGTAGCTTTCTAATCTGAAAATATTTAGCAAGGGAAAGACTGACTAGCTTTAGGTTTGAAATAACTTAATTTTCTCTATTTATTTTGATTGTCTAGGAAAGAAGGAAATTATCCTTCGATCTGCATGCTAATTTTTCTCTATTGGTGATATTTGAATTGTTGATCATCTATAATTTGGTGGGTTTAGGATTTCTGAAGCAGTTCGAGAAATTACAAGAGGTCTATTTTGTTACTTCAACAAGGCTTTGCCAGTGATGCTTCTCTACAAAAGTGAGCGTCAACAGTATACTGATGCAATTAAAGATGATATTCCTCCTTCAGCTATATATGGTGCAGAGCATCTCTTACGGCTGTTTGGTATGTTTGTACTTTTGTGATTTACAAAGTAGTTTGTATTGAAAACTTTATCCTGTTGTCCTTATCTATTTGATTCTCTCATCATATTTGAATTAATATTCATAATTCAACAGTAACTAAAAGATGAATTATTATATATTGGAACTTGTGCTAATATGCTCTGGGAGATTCCCTCTATCTAGTGCATCATGGATTTGGTAACGTAGGTGGTGACTGGGGTTTTTTATTGCCACTTTGCTGGGAATTTTAATTTTAGTTATGGTGAAATTTTGTAATTTTGCAATTGGTTCATGTGAATCATTTAAATGCTAGCCTTATCAAGCTTGCTAAAATCCCTTTCTGATGCTTGCAGTTAAGTTGCCGGAGTTATTAGCCTATGCAAACATTGATAAAGATACACTGATGGAATTGCTGCAGAGACTTGTCGATTTTCTCAAGTATGTCCTAGAATCTGAAAATGAATAATCACTAATATCTGCAAGTTTAATCTGAATTGGCATATGATTTAAAGATTGCCTCATGATATTTGTGTTCTATCAAGCAAATGAGAGTTGAATGGATCTTTATTTTGGATTTATGCTTCTTCAAAACATCCATCATAGTTGAGGTGGCAAAAAGCCAAAAGAAAGTAAAAAATAAGAGGGAAGAAATATGACATCAATGGAACTAAAATATATTTTGGTTGTTAATTTCACTTTGTTGGGTTTCTAGTGACTATAGATACATATGCCAAGCCTGCTCTAAGAATTCCACTGTTGGATTGCATTTCTTTTCCTGCAGGTTCCTGCAGAAGAATCGGAGCACTTTTTTCCTTTCTAGTTACCATGTACCAGAAGATACCAAAACAGGCACCAACGGACAGAATGGTTAGGTTGGGTTGTAAAGGCCAAAGCTTGTAGATAGTATACCGTAGAACTAAAGCTGTAATCATATTACTTCTAACCCATTTTGATGATACTGCGTTCAGACTTGTGTATTGCAGATGACCAGTCGATGCTTGAGAGTTGAAACTTCGTATTGTAGGAGAAATATATGTTGTAATGAAAAGAAAAGCTTTAGCAAGAGACTGTAATGGACATGCCACTGTTTCTATTGTTGTCATCTCTCCAAAGTTGTTGGCAGAATGAAATACTGACATATTTTGAGCTTGTGAGATTATCATTACGGTAATAGCATGTCCAATGCTAATCTAGATTATTTTTTATTTACATGCCAAAAAAAAGGGATTTTTTTTTTTAAAAAAAAAAAAATCTTTGTTTTTGTAGAGATATACGTTTGGATCTAATTTTCTTGTAATCAATAATTATGAAATTTTTTTTAAATTATAATAAATTTAAATTTTCAAGTTATTCATATATGAAATAATTTTTTCATTTATTCGGTAATGATTAGAATGGATACCTTTTATTTGAAAATTGGAATTAAGATCATGGACATTTAAAAGGGTGAAATTTAGAACATATCATTTATTTAATTTTTTTTTATCAAATCGTATAACATGTATTGAAATGATATTGTAATAATTTAAATTTTTATATAATATAAATTATTTGATCTGAGTTAAGAAAAGGCTTTTTTCGAGAATAGTTAAAAAAAGGTTATAAATCATATATCATAATAATTAAAATTTGTAACAATTTTAATTATTATATGTTGGTAAACTACTTGATTTTAGAGTTAGAAAAAAATATATATAAGATATATCATATATATAAAAGAATTAGAATTTTTTTTATAATTTTCATTTAGAGTTAAAAATGATTTAAATTTGGTTTATTAGTTGATTTTTTTTACAGTTTTACAAACTATTTAATTTTAGAGTTACATATATATTTTTTTGTATTTGTGTTTCTGTATAAGCCGTATGATTTTTAGGGCAAGAAGTTTTGATAGCACGCCAATAAGGAAAATTTACAGCTGAACTTGAAAGAGAAAATGGGAAACAACCATAGTCAACAGCAGCCTAAATATCGTAACTTTGAGAATAAAGAAATTAGTATATTTGTATTTAATCACCACTATACCCAAAAAGAAATTACGGATCGTGACTTCTAATTTTATTAGTTTTGTATTGGTTTGCGCAAAATTATGCAGTAGTCAATGATCATTTTTGGAAGTCAACAAAAGGTTCTATTATAACTTAAACCACTTAAAATAATTATTCTTTGGAAATTTCATCCCGATTCGTCCATCCCCATCTACAATGATTTGCCAGTTTCCCTTTATCTTTATCTTTATCTTTTAAGCTGTGAAAGCCCAAGCTTCCTCCCCCGTATCAATTTATGAACTTCAATATGTCTATATTTATTTTCATCCTTGTCTTCTTCCATATTATAACGCTTCTTTTATCATCTTCTGTAGCTCGCTCTGCTATAAAAGTAGGTGCCTCTCTGTCAGTGGAGAATCCGGAGGATGTTCTGGTTTCACCCACCGGAGTTTTCACAGCAGGATTTCATCCTGTGGGAGACAATGCTTATGCTTTTGCAATATGGTTTAGCAAACCTACTTGTACAAACAACTGCACTGTTGTTTGGATGGCAAATCGTGATTTCTCCGTTAATGGCAAAGGTTCGAAGTTAACTTTGCTTGAATCTGGAAATCTTATCTTAAGCGATGCTGGTCAATCAGTCGCTTGGTCAAGTGGTACCTTTTCCCGGTCCTCAACGGAGTTAATTTTGTTCGACACCGGAAATCTTGTTCTGCAAAGTTCAGAGGGTCTTCTATGGCAAAGCTTTGGTTCACCTACAGATACTCTGCTTCCTTTTCAACGACTCACAATGAATACCCAGCTTGTCTCGTCTAGAAGCCGAACCAACTTCTCTTCCGGTTATTACAAAATGATTTTTGATAGCTATAAGATTTTAGTTCTAGCCTATGATGGTCCAACGTTTTCTTATGTGTATTGGCCATACGCTTGGCTTCAAAGCTTTGAAGGAGGAAGAGTCAGAACCAACAATACCAGAACTGCTTCATTTGATTTGTTAGGCAGATTTACTTCATCTGATAATTTCAGCTTCATATCATCGGATTATGGAGTTCAAGTCCAGCGAAGATTGACAGTTGATTATGATGGAAATGCTCGATTGTATAGCCGAAGGGAGGGGAGCCCAACTTGGGTTGTTTCATGGCAGGCCAAATCTCAGTTATGTGAGGTTCACGGATTATGCGGACAGAACAGTACTTGCAGCTACGATCCAATTCTGGGAAACAAATGTTCTTGCTTTCCTGGATATAAGAGGATAAATAAGGCCGACTGGTCCGAAGGTTGTGAGCCAGAATTCAATCTCTCTTGTGATGAAAATGTTGGATTCATGAAACTCATACATGTTCAAATTAACGAGAATGATATTGGTAATTTTGTCAATGTGAGTTTCGAGACTTGTAAGAAAATATGTATGCAATCCTGCAGTTGCAGAGGGTTTCAGTACATGTACAGGCAAGATGAGAACAGTATAATTCCTAGTCCAAGTTGTAACCCCAAGTTGATGTTGGCAAATGGGCAACATACACCAAGCTTCGCCGGAGACTTCTATGTTAAAGTTCCTATCACAAGCAAGTTCTCTGATAAGGAGGTGGCTTTAGGAGGAATATCCGATGCGGATCTGAATTGCGCTGCTGGGGACCCAATAGCCAAGCGTTTAAACAGAGAATATCTAGAACAGGGTGAAAATGGGACACTGAAATTCATGCTTTGGTTTGCCTGTGGGTTAGGTGGAGTGGAGATTGTGGGTATAATTATTGTTTCGTCTTTCTTAATCAAGTCTCAGAAGGATTCCCATAGAGCCACGCATGATTATCATCCTATAGCAGCTGGATTTAGAAGATTCACATATTCTGAGCTCAAAAAGGCAACAAAAAATTTCAGCGAGGAACTTGGAAGAGGGGCAGGAGGAGTTGTATTTAAAGGGACTCTATGGAATGGTCAAGTGGCTGCAATCAAACGACTTGATATAACTAACCAAGGAGAAGAAGAGTTCTTAGCAGAAGTCAGTATTATTGGAAGACTTAACCACATGAATTTGATTGGAATGTGGGGTTATTGTGCAGAAGGAACGCACAGGCTTTTGGTTTTGGAATACATGGAAAATGGGTCCTTGGCTAAAAATCTGTCAATGAAAACACTTGATTGGAAGAAACGCTTTGACGTCGCATTAGGCACGGCAAAAGGGCTGGCTTATTTACACGAAGAATGCTGCGAGTGGGTTTTGCACTGCGACGTAAAGCCTCAAAATATACTCCTAGACTCTAATTACCAGCCCAAAGTGGCAGATTTTGGGTTATCTAAGCTGCAAAACAGAGGTGATCACTCAAGTTTCTCAAGAATAAGAGGAACAAGAGGTTATATGGCTCCTGAATGGGTTTTTAATCTGCCAATTACATCGAAAGTGGATGTATATAGTTACGGGATTGTGGTGTTGGAGATGTTAACAGGGAAGAGTTCGATTGAGGAAGTCAATGCTGCAGATGTAGATAATAAGATGTTGGTGGCATCACTGAAATCTAACGAAACGGGGTCGTATGAAGAGATCGTAGATCCTATGTTGGAGGGACAATATGATGCAGGTACGATGGAAAATCTGATCAAAGTAGCGTTGCAATGTGTAGAGGATGACAAAGCTGCGAGGCCCACCATGAGCAAAGTGGTTGAGATGCTTCTGCAACTTGCAACTGATATCTAGCCACTTTCAATTAACAATGCATCAAAACCCTTTTTTCAAGTTATTTTATGACAATAACTTCTCAACCCTAAAAAACCAACAATTACTTTTATTTCAACTATCCCTTGTTACATTTGAAGGTATCATTAAAACAAGGCACACCAAGGTATCAAATTTTGTTACAATTTTTATATTATATTTATCCCCTCCTCTCAAAAATATTTTTATATATTTATGTGTTCATATTTTTATTGGACACTTTATTTAATTAGACTAATTTAATTGCGGATTAAATCTGGATTAATCCAGCAAAGTCTCAAAAAATGAACAGATTTTAAAAAAATAATATTATATGAATTTATTTTGAAAAGTATTATAAATAACATGATTAACTTTCAAAAAACTTATAAAAAGATAAACTTATATACCTGTTCATGTTCATTAATAGATAAGGAAAATACTATTTTATGCCTGTCTTTTCATAAATTGAATTAACTTATTAGTATATTTTATATAGTAGTTAGTTTTATCTTATGTTAAAACAATATATTATTTTGTATATTATTAGTAGTAGAAGTTAAATACGGCATATCTTATATAAATCATTTAAATTTAACAATATGACATTAATTTTGATTGAAACGTGTATTATTAAAGCATCTAAAAAATAGTTCGATTAATCGATTTTTTTATCTTTTAATTGATTATAAACATGATATTATTTTTTACTAAAAATTTAAAGATAAAATACTTTTTTTTTCTTGAATATAATATATCCCTCATCTGAACTTAATCGAAATGAACATGTTTGTCTCATGGCTTGTTATTGGAAAATTTTCCATTTTAAGCAAATCAAAATAAAGAAAATTTTTTATTTTAGGTAAAGATTTTTTTTTATCAAATGTTAATATTACTCCCATTAATTATAATGAGTAAGAGGTGATTATGTAACAGCAAAATAAAATGATAAAGAGGAAAAGCGAATGAATATTTGAATCTATTTTTATGAAATTAAAGTAGTATTTACATTCAAAAGGGGCTATAATTGATACAATTATTTTTTGTACAAAAGTTGCTGTAAAAATGGAAATGTCCCAACTTTGAGTGTGATTTTAAAAATATATAATATATTAAAAAATTAGTTATTTAGTGGGTGTTTGACTTGTATATCTTAACCATTTCTCTTTTTGTAAAAATGTTTTCCACATAATCGGAAACATCTACCCACCATCCTCATCCGTTCTTACCCAGTAGCAGCAGACAGAACAAGAAAGTCTTTGATCCTTATTCTTTATGATCATTGGTCGTTGTAATGATCTCAGTCTACAATTGAGAACACCATTGACTAGCATTTGGATTATATATGGAATTCAATGCATGATCACAGCACATTTTAGCACCAAATTACTCATAACCTTCCAATATGATTACACCAAACAACTGTTTTTTATAGAATCTGAAAACTCAAGAATTACCTGCTCCAAAAAAAGGAAGGGACAAAAACACTCCTAGTGGGAATTTTTTTACTAACATAAATTTTCTATAGGTACGTGTATTTGATTTCCCATAGGAAAGCAGTAGTCAATCATCATTTTTTGAAGTCAACAAAAGTTTAAATAATGACACTTGGGAAGTTTCTTTCCCAATTCGTCCATCCTCATCCACAATGATTTCCCAGTTTGAAATTTCACCTTATCTTTAAGCTGTGAAAACCCAGGCTTCCTCCTCTGTATCAAGTTTTATCAACTTTAGCATGTCTAAATTTATTTTCATCCTCGTCTTCTTCCATATTATACCGCTTCTTTTATCATCTTCATCAGCTCGCTCCGCAATAAGAAGAGGTGAATCTTTGTCAGTGGAGAATCCGGAGGATATTCTGATTTCGCCCACCGGAGTTTTCACTGCAGGATTTCATCCTGTGGGCGACAATGCTTATGCTTTTGCAATATGGTTTAGCAAACCTACTTGTACAAACAACTGCACTGTTGTTTGGATGGCAAACCGTGATTTCCCCGTCAATGGCAAAGGTTCGAAGTTATCTATGCTTGAATCTGGCAATCTTATCTTAGACGATGCTGGTCAGTCAGTGGCTTGGTCAACTGATACCTTTTCCCGTTCCTCAACGGAGTTAAGTCTGTACGACACCGGTAATCTTGTTCTGCAAACTCCAGAGAGTCTTATATGGCAAAGCTTTGATTCACCTACCGATACTCTGCTTCCTTCTCAACGACTTTCCAAGAATACCCAGCTTGTCTCGTCCAGAAGCCGAACCAACGTATCTTCCGGTTATTACAAAATGATTTTCGACAGCTACAAGATTTTAATTCTAATCTATGATGGTCCAAAGTTTTCTAATGTGTATTGGCCATACGCTTGGCTTCGAGGCTTTGAAGGAGGAAGACTCAGAACCAACAACACCAGAACTGCTTTATTTGATTCATTAGGCAGATTTACTTCATCTGATAATTTCAGCTTCATATCATCGGATTATGGAGTTCGTGTCCAAAGAAGATTGACAGTTGATTATGATGGAAATGCTCGATTGTATAGTCGAAGGGAGGGGAACCCAACTTGGGTTATTTCATGGCAGGCCAAATCTCAGTTATGTGAGATACATGGATTATGTGGACAGAACAGTACCTGCAGCTACGATCCAATCTTGGGAAACAAATGTTCTTGCTTTCCGGGATATAAGAGAAGAAATACGGCTGACTGGTCCGAAGGTTGTGAGCCAGAATTCAATCTCTCTTGTGATGAAAATGTTGGATTCATGAAACTCAAACATGTCGAAATTTACCACAATGATCTGGGTAAATTTCCCAATGTAAGTTTTGAGACTTGCAAGAAAATATGTATGCAATCCTGCATTTGCAGAGGGTTTCAGTACAGGCATATTGAGAACAGTATAACTCCAATTTGTTACCCCAAGTTGTTATTAGCAAATGGGCAACATACACCCAACTTCGGCGGAGATTTTTATGTCAAAGTTCCTAAAACAAGCAAGTTCTCTGATAAGGAGGTGGCTTCAGGAATATCCGATTCGGATCTGAACTGCGCGGCAGCAGACCAAATTGCCAAGCCTTTAAACAGAGTATATTTAAAAGAGGGTGAAAATGGGACACTGAAATTCATGCTTTGGTTTGCCTGTGGATTAGGAGGAGTTGAGATTCTCGGTATAATTCTAGTTTCGTTTTTCTTAATCAAATCTCAGAAAGATTCCAATAGAGCCACACATGAATATCATCCTATAGCAGCTGGATTTAGAAGATTCACATATTCTGAGCTCAAAAAGGCAACAAGAAATTTCAGTGAGGAACTTGGAAGAGGGTCAGGAGGAATTGCATATAAAGGAACTTTATGGAATGGCCAAGTGGCTGCAATCAAACGACTTGATATAACTAACCAGGGAGAAGCAGAGTTCTTAGCAGAAGTCAGTGTTATTGGAAGACTTAACCACATGCATTTGATTGGAATGTGGGGTTATTGTGCAGAAGGGACACACAGGCTTTTGGTTTTCGCATATATGGAAAATGGGTCATTGGCAAAAAATCTGTCAATGAAAACACTTGATTGGAAGAAACGATTTGATGTAGCATTAGGCACAGCAAAAGGGCTGGCTTATTTACATGAAGAATGCTGCGAGTGGATTTTGCATTGCGACGTAAAGCCACAAAATATACTCCTAGACTCTAATTACCAGCCCAAAGTGGCGGATTTTGGGTTATCTAAGCTGCAAAACAGAGGTGATCATTCAAGTTTCTCAAGAATAAGAGGCACAAGAGGTTACATGGCTCCTGAATGGGTTTTTAATCTGCCAATCACATCAAAAGTGGATGTTTATAGTTATGGGATTGTGGTGTTGGAGATGATAACAGGAAAGAATTCGGTTGTGGAAGTCATTGGAAATACAGAAAGTAAGATGTTGGTAGCATCAGTGAGGGAGAAGAAAAACAGAGCTAATGAAACGGGGTCGTTGTGGTTTGAAGAGATAGTGGATCCTATGTTGAAGGGACAATATGACGAAGATAAGATGGAAAATCTGATTAAAGTAGTATTGCAATGTGTAGAGGAGGACAAAGAAGCGAGGCCCACCATGAGTAAAGTGGTGGAGATGCTTCTGCAACTTGCCACTGATATTTAGCCTATTTCTAATATATTGATTTTGACTTCATATTCTTTGAAACAATAATCTTACAATTTTTTGTATATAATGCATCAAAACAAAGTCTACAATTCTGTTACTTTTATATTTTCACTTTTCTTTCCACTAATTACGCAAGGTTACCTCCAGGCCGCAACTGGTTTCAAAAGGTTTCTTATAAAGCGCTGAAGAAAGCAACCCGAAATTTCAAAGAAGAAATGGGAAGAGGAGTTGGAGGAATTGTATACAAAGGGAAATTATCAAATGACCGAGTCGCGGCAATTAAGCGACTCAGTGAAGCTCACCAAGCAGAAGCTGAATTTCTAGCTGAAGTAAGCACCATCGGAACGCTTAATCACATGAACTTAATAGACGTGGGGATATTGCACCGAACAGAACCACAGACTTTTAGTTTACGAGTACGTCGAACACGGGTCTGTAGCAGAAAATCTCTTTTCCAAAACACTTGATTGGAAAAAGAGATTTGAAATTGCTCTAGGACCTGCAAAAGGTTTAGCTTATTTACATGAACAATGTTTAGGGTGGATTTTACATTGCGATGTAAAACCGCAAAACATTCTTCTAGACTCTGCTTACAAACCAAAGGTATCAGATTCGGTCTATCTAGGCTTGCAAGCAGAGTAAATGATAATAGTAGTGGGACTTCTTGATTCTCAAAATTGAGAGGAACTAGAGGTCACATGGGTCCAGAATGGATTTTAAATCTTCCCATTACATCTAAAGTGGATGTCTATAGTTATGGAATTGTAGTGTTGGAAATTATAACAGGGAAGGGCCCTGCAATGTGTTCATGGAGATGATAGTACTAGGAAAACGGAGCAGAAAAGTTTATGGCATGGGTTAGACAAACAAAATCTGGAACTGGTGAAAGGAATGTTGGGTTAGAAAAATAATAGATCCTACCATGGGAAATGGATATGATGATATAAATAAAATAGGAATTCTAGCAGAAGCAGCCTTGCATTGTGTGGAAGAAGATAGAGATGTAAGACCCAGCATGAGCTAAGTAGTGGAGCTTCTATAGAGAGGATGAAAACGAGGCTTAAATTGTTGATGGATTTCTGTTCTTTAAATTTAACCATATATTATATGTTTTAGCTTACTTTGTTTCTCTGTAATTGTAGATATATGTTTGTCACAATGAAGTTAAACTTGAGAAATATTATTTTATATCTAATTTATGATAAAACTGAATATAGACAATCCATCTGGTAAATCTGAAAGAAATGGCACTTCAAAAATCCCCCCATCAAGGACGATAACCATACTCTTCTAACTACTGTTTTTTACTTTTGAATATGAAAACAAGAATTTTGAAATCAAATTTAAGTATTTGAAAAGTAAAGCTATGCAATTTTGCAGAAAGTTTAAATTAAATAAAAATTTTTTAATTCTTTACATTTTATTTGTTTCTTTTTCAAAGACTAAAGTGAGAGGAAGAATTAAATAATTAAATGAAGCTAATCAAGCTAATATGGTGTCAAATCTGCTCAATTGGGGAAAAAGATTTGAAATTGCAAAAGGTTTAGCTTACTTGCATGAAGTATGCTTAGAATGGGTTCTACCTTGTGATGTCAAACCCCAAAACATATTGCTAGATACTAATAATATTCAGACCAAAGTAGCAGATTTTGCTGAACAGAAATTCTACTAACGATGTGCAGTTTTCCAGAATAAGAGGCAGAAGAGGATACATGCGTATTAGAAGCTCTGATTGAAGTTGCTACGCAATGCGTAGAGGAAGACAAAGATGTAAGACCTACCATGAGCCCAAGTTGTTGAAATGTTTCTCAACCAAAAACAGGTACATTTTTGTAGTGGCTACTGAGCATGTCAATTTGACTTGTGTAGACCAATTATGACCATTCTGAAAATCAAAATATGGATATTGTCTTTACATATGTAGACCAATGATATCAATGGTGCTGCATACAACCTGAGTTATAGCAGAAAGAAATAAGTTAAATGTCCTCAAATCAAACTGCGGTTGAAACTTTGTTTCATTGTTGCAAACTCGCCTGTTTAGTAAGATAATTGTGCTGGCTATTTATTAACACAGGTACAAGGGAAGGAAGGGGTTGAGGAAATTGGGAGGAGGCAGGCGTTTCCTTATTTAATTCTTAACAATGGCCTTATATTATAATTTATAAATATAAATGTACTGAACAAATTTAAGAAACAAAATCTAAAAGTGAAATGCGACCATTTCTTATAATTCTTCTTGTTATGGCTGTGGTCACGTGGGAGATTGCTAAGTAAACGAAGGCTAATTGGAAATTCCTTATTTGAAAGTTCAATTTAAAAAAACTAAAACATCTCAATTTGTTGGGGATATTTAAAAGAATTATTGAAGTAGAAAATGATTGAACCCAAATCTCCAGTTCAGTTCTAGCTTTTTACTGGGATCCAATTCCTATCATTCAGATTGAAGAGAAACTTCCAAATTACATTTTCAAATTTTCCCACATGCCCAAAAAATCCTTAATCATTTTCTAACATACCAACAAAATTACTCATTCAAATTTTTCTTTTCTAGTGGTTTATGATTTTCACAATATGCAAGCAAAAAACGTTGTCCTTTGTTTTGTGTTTTATCAACTAACAAACTTCCCCACCATATTCACTGCCTCCTCTCTCTTTCAATTATATTATTTCCAATTTCAAATTAATATCTAGACCCAGACTGGTAACTCACAATTTAAGAACATCAAAAGTGAAAATTGCAGAGAGATTTTTCTTTTGTTCAAGTTTATATTCAAAAAGGATTTTCTTTTTCCCCTTTTTTTTTGCTCATCAGAGATTTTCTTCTTGTCTGTCTTCATGAACAGAACCCTCTCTAGACACCATTTTCGTTCCCTCTGTACACTACCAAAATTATTACTTATGTATAAAGCAACGATTAAAGCAACTAAAAGAGAAAAAAAAAAAAAAAAAAAGACCCCCAGTTCCCCATTTTCATCCCCTTTCCCTCTACTATTGTTGCTGAGTCCAATCAGCCGGATCATCATCGGTTCATCACTAACTCTAGTTCTTTTTTAGCTACTCGATTCTGCTAATTCCAATTCGTTTCACAACAGCATTTCTTATAGCTTCAGTTTGAAAGCACATGCCATTCTGTTCAATACCAGACATGTAACTTCTCACCTCCTTCCTTATCATCTCTTGCATCACTGCCAAGAACTCCGGATTAAAAAACTGCTTTTCAAACCCACTACTACTCTGCTGCGCTGCTGGAGCTTGCTGCACTGGCAGAGTTGGTATAGCCACCGTAGGAGTCTCCATAACAGTTGTCGGGTTCGCTCCATGACTGGATCCGGACCCGGAACCACATACTTGGTTTGAGACTTCGCAAGAATCCGATCCAGGAAGTGAGAGGCTTAAGGACGTAGGTGGATCCGTCGTCGATGAGACAGCGTCAATGGATGGCCCAGGAGGAACAAGGGATCCTGTCCTCGCCAGAGGCCTGTATACAGGAGAGGACACCATAGCAGGCAAACCAGAATCGCTTACATCGGAACCGGATGGACTGCTCGGGTTGAGATGAAGACCCGAAATGTTGGTGCCCGCCCCAACGCTGGCGGATCTTTTGAGAGGCTGTTGGGTATCTATATCGTCGAAGTCATCGGATAGAGAGGAGCATTTCCGCTTGAGTGTTGAGTTCCAATGATTTTTAATAGCGTTATCGGTGCGGCCATTGAGAAGGCGAGCGATGGTGGCCCACTTGTTGCCAAAGCGGGCATGAGCTCTAAGAATGGTGTCGTCCTCTTCAGGGGAAAAAGGCCTGTGTTCGACCTCAGGAGAGAGCTGGTTGCACCATCGCAACCGGCAAGACTTGCCAGATCGACCAGGGATCGATTTGCTTATCAAAGACCAGTTTCTAGGGCCATAGTTCTGGACCAGTCTCTGCAACGCTTCGTCCTCTTCAGGACTCCAAGGACCTTTGATCCGATCAACGTCTTTTCTAGCTGTAGAAGCCATGGATTTCCTAACGAGCGCTACAATAATTTCACTATCTAATAAAAATCTAGAAAACTAGAATTAGGAGGGTTGTTTCCTGATTGCTGGCGTAGATGAGGCGGAGGAGCGGAGCCTCACCTCAGTTTTTGAGAGAGAACATAGTGAAACAAAGTAGAGTCGGTATTTATATGGAAGGATAAGGATTACTTGCCAAACCGGTTGCAGTGACCGGTCATAGCCGTTAGGAGTGGGGGATTCTTCCGGGCAAGGCAGTTACTCGTAAACAGCTGTCAAATGTACACGCGTCATCCCATGGTACCTCCAGCTTACACGTATAATCACTCGCTCTCCACTCCACATAATTTATCTGCAGTTTGACAGAATACGGCTCGTCAGGTTCACACAGGATCACGCAACCTATATTCAGTGATGAACGGTCCTGATTGAAATGATTTATACGGACGGTAAAATAAAAACAGAAAACTCAAAATTCTTAGTCAGCAAATGAGATGGCATACAACTAATTTATTTAATCCCGGTTGAAAAAAACGGAACGGGAAGGTAAGCCAACGCATCTCCGAAATATCAGTTATTTTTGAAAGTTAAATGACCGTTTTTGGAAGTTATAAAAGGAAAAGAGGTGGGTGGGGGTTAAATATTTTTTTCAAATTAATATGTCAAAAAATAAACAAATATATATATATATTAAAAAGAAAGGAAATTATGGTTCTTATCTGATTTATAACAAAATGTTGAAAAAAGAAGTGAAGTGTACGGTTGGAGATGGATGGGAGGAGAAGATGACTTTGACCGAGACAGGCTGGAGAGCAATTACGTGAAGGATATTTTTCTTAAAAAATTGAAAATAAAAAAAAAGAGAGAAAAGGACGCACGGGAGGTGATGAGCTGGCACAGAAAACGACAAAAGTTGAGAAGCCGAATCGGGGGACGAACGGAACTGCAGTTCTGTCAGTCCAGGCTGTCAAATTAGCCCCACTCAATTACCCACCCTATTAACGGCCAATCACTGACACGTGGCAGTCACGCTCCACCTGCCAAAACCGACTCCACCGTCTTCCTTCCATTATTTATTTTTCAAATGCTTCCCTCTCAAACACTCAACGTTACTTCTTTTTTGAGGCTTTCTTGGTTGCTTCATTTTCCTTTATTTTCTTTTTTCCTGTATACTATAGATTCAATTCAAAATTTTTTATCAGACCTTTTGATCCCTTTTTTGGTTTTAATTCTTCACCATCAAAAAGTTTCTGGTAGTAATTATTTCAGGAATTATAAAATTTAATTGGCGAACAAACAAAAACAGTTGTTATATAGGAATGCATTTAATTGAGAAGGATAATACATTCATTTCATTTCAATTTGAGTTTGCAATGAATAACAGTATCATATCAGCAGCATTGCTTCTTCATTTATGTGATTTAAGCTCTATAATTTAGTTCATTCTTCGCAAATCACCTATGTTTCTTAATTTTTCAGCACAAAAAATCAGATTTTTTTTTTTTTTTATTTTGGCCAATATAGTTTCAATAATTAGATCTGTGTTTAATTTGGTTCTATTTTCAATAACATTAAGAGCTATATTTAACTCTGTTTCTTATTATATTTATGAAATATAGAATGACCAGTTAAATCATCCTATAATTATTTTATTATTCTCTTTATATTAATATTAAGTTCTAATGATATTTCTATTAAGTATAAAATATATATATCACAAATCCAATTTTATTACAAAATTTTCATACTCATAATTTTCTACTATGTGAAATGTAAAAAGAAAAAAAGAAAACACTGCTTATTTTTGTTGAAATATAAAAGTGTAACAGTTAATTTGGAATAAAAAATTAAATATGAAACACCTATTCTAAAACGGGTGGAATATAAATAAATTTAAATCTATGCTATTAACAAATATTATTTTAATTTCTATTCATTATCTTATTTTGATTTAAATTATATTTTGTTCAGAGAAATTATTTTTTAATGTATATTTTATTTTTAATAAAGTATCTTTGATTGGTAATTGTGATTTTCAATTTCATATAACATATAGGTATTAAAATTAAAATATTTTTTATTAAATATAAATTATAAATTAAATAAATAAATCTTAACAATATTACAAAATTTAAAAAAAAAAAAATCTAACACCAATATACATATGCAATGTCGTGTGGGAAAAAAAATGAAATTATTAAATATCTAAACAAAATTATTATATACAAAATAGAAAAAATTATAAATTTATCCTTATGTTTTCATTTAATTTATAACTTTGTTTGTCTATTTTTTTTAAAAAAAATAGACATGATTACCTTTCTTGTTGGAGGATCAAATAATAATTTGAACTTCATGATTAAAAACCCTTATTTTACCTACTTAGCTCTAGACAAGGAATAGGATGGCTTTGGTAATTTACCATCCAATTTGGGACTATTTTTCCCAAGCTATCAATTGTCCAAATATGCGTTTATTTTTGGATGGATGTTACATATTTTGGTCGGGAAAATATTAAAAATCGAACGATATCTTTAATTGTTGATTTGTAGAATTGTGATGAAATTAGTCATTATTTACATGAAAAGGACAATATTGATGAGATGAAGCCAATGATATTTTTAAATCACGTGAAAAAAAGGTGAAATCACGTTAAGAATTATAACTTGACCCACTTTCTGTTTCGACTAAATAATTTTTCCGTCCTCAACTCACTGTTCCTAATGTTTTTGGTAACCTGGAAGCTCGCTAGCTCATGGATTAGCTTCTAGTGGTGAAAATGGGAAGTGATTTGGTCAGATGGTGGTGAAGGTGAAAGACTGTTGATTCCGATTTTTACCATCGAACTTGCGTTTTCACTTTCACTTTCTTTTCCATTTATTTTATATATAAAATTTGAAATTGCAATTTAGTACTTATTTTTTTAAAGGTAATTAAATTCCTTAAGTGTAAGTTATTTTTTAAGAAAATTAACATAAAAATTAGTGTTAAATTGGTAGAAATATAATTTAGTCTAACATAAATAAAACTCAGTGATATAAAGGTTTACATTACATAAATACAGTAATAAAAATGTATATTAAATAAAAATACAAAAGTAAAATTATAATTTTGCCTATATAATACCTATTAAAAGTTTAAAATAGCTTAAATAAACAACCGGTAATTGGAATCCAAACTTATATCTAAAGGGTTCGTTAATTTAGAAATGTTACAATCTATATATTATTATAAATGAAATACACTTTAGACAGGTACAGTTCAACAAATATCTATGTTAAAAAAAAAAAAAAAAAAGAACTGAGCTTGCAAAATTGTTGAAAAAGAAAAGAATGTGATGTTAGTTTAATATAAGGTTTTTATATATATGATATTTTATGTATCCGGTAAAATTGAACCGAATTGAATTATGTGATTCAATCGATTTAGTTATATTTGAAATAATAATTGATAAATTAAAAAAAATAATTAAAACTTTAGGAAACTGATCTCAAAATCAAACCAATCATTCAAAATATGAAATCATATTTGGTAAGTAATAACCAAGAATTGTTTAGCCCGAAATTGAATCAATCAATAATTCCATAAAAATTCAAAATATAACTGAAAATGATTCAACTCCAAAATCGAACTAATCAATAATCTATAGAAATTCAGTTTGATTGTTTATTTTTCTCATGATAATTTTTAAGAAAGTCAAGATTTTTTCTCATTTATAATTAAATTAACATTAATAATAGCCTTAACTTAAAATACTCAAAAGGAGAATCTCGAAAAATTATTAATCTAAATATATGAACATGCTTATGCTTATATTTGGAAAAAAAAAAATGTCTCCCAGATATTATGCATTTATTTATGCAAATGATATTAAATTATTAATTTTTTTGGCAACGGTTAATGTATTATTTCAGTATTCACATTTCTTGAACAAAACATTATTCTTATAGTAAAACTGTATACTAGAAATGTTTGCGCTTCAAGAATGAATTAAATGTTTGAGAATAAATATTGGACAAAAACAAAATTAAATAGAGACATATGGGGAGTTTTTTTAAAAAAGAGAAAAATCCGGAAAAGCAAATTTAAAACAGAAAGTTGAAGAAGAAGAAAAAAAAAAAAAAAAGTTTTGAAGATGCAGATGCAGTCGTTAGTTACGCGGAAGACAGCCGTCCATAACCCCTCTCTGCCATACACAACTACTCTCACGTGCCACGCGCACCCAACTTCCACCTAACCTTGTCTACTTACCGTACTTCCACGTGACCAAAATCTCCACACGAGTCTATCTCACGTGACTTCAATTAACCTTTTCATCTCTAAACTTACTTATCCCTTTTCTCAACGACCGAAAGAATTCTCAATTTTATATCTGATTTTCCTGTTAATAAATATAATTAAAATCATTCTCCTTTTAAATAAATAAAAACAAACCAATATGAGCACAAAAAATCTTTTAGTTAAAATGATTATTATATGGACACATACCAGATGTTAATTTATGATGTGTAATTGGGTAAGTTTTTAAAATATAAATATATCCTGATATTAATTGCTTTTTTCTTCTTCTGAAAACTGATTTTAATTTATCCTTAGTCAGTTAATTATAGGTTGCTAAATGTTTATCGTGGATAAGGAGAAGCTGAGATTAAAAGAATGAAGAAACCTAAAGGCGAAGGTACAATAATAAAGGGAGTGTATTATTAGAAATTGGGTGTTGGAATGGTCCACATTTGAGAGCATAGATTGGCCCCTCTTCGTGGCTTGCCTTTTTCCAACAACTATTACTGCCTCGGATTCTCTTCACTTTCATTACTTTTTCTTTTCTTTAAATGGGACAATAGGTGATAGATAGTGTCAGTCCTTTAGAAAGTGCGACCTTTAAGTACACAGAAATACGGATATTAATTCCGCAATTAGAGAATAATTAAGCAATTAATTTAGTCGTGCTCACATGCTCTATGAAACAAGCGCGATGCTTCCTTCCTTTCGTTCAACCCCTAATCCATTATTAAATTCAGCAGCGAATGTGTACAAAACTTGGCATTGCCAATTGCTAATTTACCCATAAACCACAGATATTGGGACATTAGTTTATTGCAACTTGCCAATTCTGCCTGCCTTGCTTGATTCCACAACACCCTTGCTATAATTAAATTAGTAGTGATTAGAAAGATCGCACAAGATATTCTTTCCATGTGCCTATAACAAAAAGATTAATTAGTGAAGCACATTACAAAACATGTAATTATTATTACTATTTTTATTCAATTGAAATACTATAAAGAAGATATTTTTGGATGCAGGACAGTACTACTAGAATCTGATAGTGGGTACAGTGCAGTAGAAACTGCATTGCGGTGCAGAGCCACACGTAAACGAAACCCAGAAAGATATATATGGTTATAAGTTTTGTAGTTGAACTGGACAAACAAAACAAACTGTGCAGTGTATTGGGTGGAACGCAGCGCACACTAACGTAGACAAATCAATGATGACCAAACGTCCGACACCATTAAACTGCCTCCGTTAAGGCGGTGGGGCGGGCAACTACATTGTCGTGACCTGGCTGGCTGGCAAGGGGCCCCACATACTTTAACTGACCTAACCGCAGTATTGGAAAAACGGGATAAATGATATTTTTGGTGTCTGAACTTTCAGACCTTTTCTTTCTGGTGTCAAAACTTTTTAAAATGTACAAATGAGCGTCTGTACTTTTGAAAATGTGAATTTTTTGTCTAAACTCCATATAACAGCGGCCTCGCTGTCTACATCGAATGAGATAATAAGTTGGAGTGAGAGTTTAATTGCCAACTAAATCATATTTTATGGGTCGAGTCAAATATGGTTGGATTTTGCAGGTTGAATCTAAAAAATAAAAAATAAAAAAGTTCTTGGTCTTCCTTAAAACAAATATTCAACCCTATTAATTCTAAAGTCTTTGGCCAACAAATAAAAATTATTAAACTAAACTAAGTAGCCAAAGACGGGTTTTAATTTTACATGAGCAATTTGTTGGCAGTTAAATACAAAACTATAAGTTCTGCAAATTCAATTACCATATACTAAAATAGAGCTTCAAAATTAAATTTAACTTCCAATTTGTACTAAAATTGCAGAAGCAATGTAAATTTATATCATAAAATTAAATTATATGTGCTCAAATTAATATCCATTCACAAACAAAACCACAGTACAATGAATTCATCCACATGCACTACCTATGAGCCTCGTATTATCAACATTTAAATAAAGATTCAAAACCTCTCAATCCCTCTATAACCTCTCCAAAAATCAAAGAATTATCGGTCGAAAACTAAACTAGTTGCTGGTCTTCGAGCTCCAACTCTAAAGATTACCGATGTTTCATAAAGACCTTCTACTTCGAAATTAAACCTCAATTCCTCCAATAATCGATGATTTTCATTTGGATAATTAACCAATCAACTGAGTTTTCTACTAATTGTAAAATTTGCCTTGTTATGAGATTTTAAAAAAACTCACAAACTCAAAATCAATAATATATGCATTAGCTTTCTACATTAATCAAGATTCTCCTAAACATTAAGAGAATTTGTTCTTATCTTAAAATTTAATCCCTAACAGTAAAATCAGAATTTTAATAATTAAACATTTTAAAATATTTTTACAAAATAAAGTACCAAAAACTCATTATTTTATTTAAATTCTAAATAACATCCCAATACAAGTTTAAGCTAATATCAAAAAGTGCTATTTTTACAACACATTTTGAAACAAATTCATGAACGAAAATTTTCATATTGTATGGTCTCCGATACGTCATTTTCTATTGCTAATCCATTAAGCCTTTCTTGTAATATGGTAGAACGCAAGTAGGACTTAAACAATTTTAATTTTAAAAAACTTCTTTTGACTGTCATAGTAATAATTAATAAAATTATATATACAACAATTGTAATAAGAAAACAATGTAAACTTTTCAAAAACTTTAATATATGAATTGGTCTCATGGCAAGATTTCTCTTAACAAAATTAACTCCATGCACAATTCATTCCTATCAATATCGGAATGCTCATTATGTTTGAATGTCTTCTTAAAATTACTACAAGAAGACTTCAAACTTGCATCATCCAATGATTGTACTTGTGAGAAGAAAATGAGAAACCAAAAAATCTTTTCATACTCTTGATATTGCATAAATCTCTTACTAAGAGTGACAATAGCTTGATTTACAAGGTGAAGAAAATAATTGATAACTGATAAAATACAGAATCAGCAATACAGGGAAAGAAGATCAAAATCAAATCAATTGTTATTACATTCTTTATTACAAATCAGAATTGTATCAAAAATAATAAAAAGCAGATCATCCACATTAACTGTGAATGATCTGCTTCTAATGTATAAATACAGAAGCTGTACA
>CANUEY010456433.1:0-53063 GCA_948099555.1 Croton setiger | reverse complement strand
ATATATATATATATATATATATATATATTTATATTTATATATATTTATTGTGCATTAAATACATACAATCGACCGTAAAGAAAAAAAAAATTATTGAAAATGCATGAAAGATGGAGGTAGTGTAACAGCGGAAAGCGTTTTAGGCTAATTTTTTTTTTTTAAAAAAAAAAATCAGAATTACATCTTAATTAATTAAGCTTTTATTAATTAATTCAATTTTAAACATAAATACCCTAAAAATATGCTATAATTTCTAAAAAATTATGGCATGCAATCCACAAATTATACTTTATAATCTTAGTCATATTTGTATCATTTTGATAGAATGTGAAAGCCACGTATGAGGCAGGATTTTCTTACTTATATTAGATGAACTTTTAAATTTTATGTTAAACTTATATTTCAAATCAAGTTTTAAAAAGTCCAAATCGTATAATTCAAAATTCCGTGCATATTACATTCATTAGTTTAATGAATTCTATTTATTTTTTACATTCTATCAATGCCAACAGCAAGTTTTTTTTTCTTTAAAATTAAAGAACTAGTATTTTTTATGTTTCTAAAATGTATTTTGAAATTTTTTTTTCTTTATTTTCTAATGTGTTTTTAGCTTTTTCTTTATTTACTAAATGTTATTAATTTTTTTATTTACTGAATGTTATTAATTATTAATGATAATGATTCTTATTAAATCTTGTTGAATTTTTATTAAAACATATTGAAATTTAACAATTTGTCAATTCATTTTCTCAAATTTATGAAACCTTAGCCGCCACCCTCACTTAACCGCTGCCTGATCGAAAATCATCCATCAGAAAATAGCCACGAAATCGACCAATTCATACCAAATTTGAAAGAACTTGAGAAGAGAAGTCGTTTGACAGCGGAATTAAGGCCATAGGTTTGTCAAAGGGCGGTGAAATTGGTGTCAGAAAATTATGAAGAAATTGAATATTCATGTCGATCAAACTTTGACTGATGAGGGCGGTGACTACTGAAACTCGATGACGTCGATCTTGATGGCGTTGGACTAGGCCGAAAGTCAGTTATTCATCAGTGGGGCGTGTGTTGGTAGCGGTGGCCAAAGATGGCAACGCCGAAAATTTGAAGCGGTTGCCGTAAAAGTTAGAAAGGGGTTCAAATTTTTATATTTTTTATAAAAATTAAATTTAGTTTTTACTAAGTAGAGATAATTTTGAGATTTTCTGTCTTCTTTTCTCAAATGTGTTATTTTATTTAAAATTATATTTTTATGTAATTGTTCCTTTTTAAAATTATTTTAGTTGTAAACCATATTATCTACAAGTATTTCCAATTCTTGGATTGGAAGTGATATATTAAGTAAATTTTTTTGTTTCCACAACATGCAATCAATCATGTAACAGAATTAGCATCTACTTTATTTAATAGAAAGTATGCCACATAATATATACACATGTAAAGCTTGTTTATCAAATAGAATTAAATTTTATTTTTCATTTTTATAATGTAACAATTAAATTGAAATAATTGACGTATTGGATATGTTTTCAATTAATTTACTCAATAAAGAATTTGAATTGCTGGTTGAATTCACTTTTTGTTAATATTAATTTTATTTTGGAAAATAATATGAATAGAATGCTAATTTCTCAACAGAATAAATAAAAAGATTATGCTTATATCCAAATTTTCACAGCAAAAATGAATTATATGTTCATCAAAAATAAATTGTTGTTTCATTTTTTTAAATTATATAAAAGGTTATTTTTCATTTAAATATTTTTTAACTATATTTGTTAATAAAAAATATATTAAATGACTGTTTTTCTAAACGGAATCAAACCTTCAAATCAAAAGCATGAGAAATACAAGACTAACAAAACCCTAAAAAATAAAAATTCATATGCCTAAATATAAACCCTGAATCAAACTATTGCCTGCATATTGTATTTTGGTCCTCTCTCAATTTGATCAGATGAAGCCGCAGCCTGAAGTGCTTCTACGTATAAAGTCTTTGCTAAACTCATGAACCGCCGTCGAAATGTTGGTATTCTACTCATTGAAGCTACAATGCCTTCCAATCTGTCATAAATAAAAATCTCAATTCTAGTATTTATTATTATTCCATCAACTATTTAAAAGGTACTTACCTTCTAATTATGCCTTGCAATTGTGCTCTTCTTACATTATCCTTAGATGGAAATTCAGTCTCATCCCAGTCCTCAGGATTTTCATTTTTGCAACTTACAATTAACCTTCTGAGGCAATTCTCTTCATTTTCATCCAACTGTAGGTTCCTTATTTGCTCTTTCATAATCAACAGCGGTCCAATTAACCACTCAAACAGTTTATCCCGTGGTCCGTTAATTCTCGTCAGTTCAACATCAGCAGCTGCAATCATGATACAAAAAGGAAAATGGCTGAGCAATTATAAAATGATAATACTTTAGATGATTTAAATAATTCCATCACCAATTTAGGCGACTAAGCATAATTCTTGGACTCACCAACATAAATTTTAAAAAATTAATAATTTCTTCCATATTATCAAGTTTGGTATACTTTTCCCCTGACATTGGCTAGAGACAAAATTCCAAGAGTTCACAAAGATTTTCTGTAAAATTGACTGGAGCAATAGAGTTTCAAGGAGTGCTGAAATTCAGCCATTGTTTTTGTCACCAATTCTTAGAAGAAAAAAAAAAGAACATAAATATGCAAAAAAACAAAATAAGTATCAGAAAAGACCTACAGATCACCAACCCAGAGGAGTCTGATTTTGCAGACACAAGCAGACAATGTAATAGGGACCAAGCTGGAAGTTTGATGCTCAACCTCTTGCAGTCACCCTTTGAAATGCATGTCTCAATATCCTTGATATTAATTAAGCCATCATGGAGGAGTAACCTACCATTCTCCTCACACGACTTAAATAACCAATCCCATACCTGCAACATAAAAGCTTAAATTGAAGAAGGTACATGGGATGAATAATTTTGATGAGAAGCCACACTTTTGAGATTTTCATACATGTACGGGTTTAAATTGCTGGATTTGCAACTTCAGCGTTCTTGATCTTTCTGAGTATAGTTTCGTTTCCAGTGAGTTTGCCCGTCTGTTACTTAGACCATAGCTGGCGTCATCTGTTTTTGGGGCCATGTTTTTTCGATATCTAGGCCTGGCTGCCACACGACGATTTAAAGTGAAAATCCATGAGTATATGAGAAGCACTAATTTATTGTATTGTTCTCTTTTCTTTTGTTGGTACAAAGCTCTCTACAAGGTGTTCATGATACAGGCTAAAAGTAATTGGTTATGAAAATGCACCTTGGCAAGCATGATCCTTCGCTCAAATAGAGTAAATCATTCACGTATTCATCAAAAAGTGAAACAACTGCTAAGACATAGGCAAGCCCCATCAAGAGTGAATCTTCCTGGAAATTTATGGATCTTGATTCAGATAAAACTTGAAACCAAGACAAAGATAACCTACCAACATATCAATGTCTGAATATTGTAACACAAACAACGCAGTGAATCAAATGGAAAAGTGTCCCGCTGCATACCTGATGGACTATAACTGCACTGTAAAGACCCAGAAAGAAACTGGACACAATTGCACCTAGCACAGCTCCTATAACAGCCAAAGGCCATAGGATAATGGCAAGACCAGCAAATGGCACACAAACAGTTTCCAAGAATGGCCCCTCCCTACCAATCAAGTCTTCAAATAGCCTTTTCCAACCTCGGAACAGCATGTATGGGCTTTTCCATAGAGCAACAACTGTAATGAGAAGCATATCTACGGGCATGGCAATCACTATCACCAAAGAACAGCTTGGCAGCATCAGTAATCTAGAGAGCAAAGAATCAAATGATCTCAAAGGGTTAAATTTTGTCATCTATACAGTGAATGAGTTACACTATATATATATATATATTTCTTACTTTATGTCCATAGGGTTTTCACCCTTCGGAATTTTCTGAATTAATTCATCCATGTAAGAGAAGTAAGAATGGAAGCAAAAATCTGTGAGATCCCGTACAACAGTGCAGCTCCCTCCAATAGTGGAAACACAACCATCCTAGTAATACAAAGTTCATACAGAACCCAAATTATCATCAGATAACCCTGCCAAAGGCTTAACTTAACTAAGCACAATATATTTATTTGTGAACAAGATACTGCTAAATCCATAAGAAAGCTTGTAAAATGTAGTAAAGTCTCCACTTTTGAGAGCTGAAGTAGAGTAGTTTCTGAAACCACTTAGAATAATATAAAACAATTAGTAAGGCCGGTTATGTACTGATTTTAAGTACTATTTATGACATATAGAGATTGTTTGGCATAAAAGAAAATTCATTAAAAGAATATGCCACTAATTCCAGGAAAAAGATTGTGCTTGGATCAAAACCTGTTACTGTATCACAGTTAGCAGAAAAGTGAAATGAACTATAAACACATTAAGGCTACAATTTGTTGGACAGTAAATCATCAGAGCAAAAGAAAAAATTATAAAAATTATTGGAAATTATAGAGCATAAAGCGAAAAAAAAAAAATTACAGCAAAACAGTGGTAGCATTTGTCTCTGACATTCTGTCCAACAGCTTCAAAAGTAGCAAGAAGAGGAGCAAAGAACCCATAACCAATTCCACCTAAAAAACTCGCTACAATTCCAACCACTGGCCAAAGAATTAAAGGCACTGGCAACAATAGCAGCACTACAATCTTCAAAACCAGCCCAAATTTCTTTGTTCTGCAACGCCAAACGAAACAGAACAACTTCAGAGTTGAGACTCAAAAGGCAAGGCAAGTACTAGCAGATATTATCAAATTCAAATTGGGCAAGAAAAGAGAAACATACTTAGCAACACAATAGAAAGTCCATATAAAATGAGCAATCCAAAGCCCAATAATTACAGATGAATTGCCAATCACAATAATCGCCACTGCAATCGGACAAATAACAGCACCTGTACAATCCAAAAAACAGAAATCAAGTGTCAGACACAAAAAAAAGAAAGAATCAATTTCATACAAATATTACAAAAATTACCTTTGAGAAGGCCAAGAATGAGAAGGGAGAAGAAGAAGGGCAAAAAGCGAAGAAAGCTCCACAAGGTAGCAAGGAACCCGACAGGAACTCTCATCTCATCAGCTTTCTTTTTGTGTTTGAATTGACTAAAATCAGAGAGCGACTGAAGTTGAAGATGAAAAGAGTGTAAACTGCTAAGTGCACCGCTTGAGAGAGACAATTAAACTGTCTTTTGCTTTTGCCGTAATGATGATTGATGTGATGGGTTACGTGGCAGTTTAGGGTGGTCCACGTGGCAGAAGGAAATATTATTCGAAGCGTGAAAGTTCCGTGAAATAATAACGCTTTTCTTTTCTGTTACTTCATAGTTTTGGCGGGAAGTAACCCAACCCATCCCGTAACGAACTTGGCCTTGGCCACTCAATTTAAACCTCTGCATCACAGCTCTTACAAGCAAATGCTACCGCACCATTGCTGTGAACATTATAATGTTAATGTCATTAATTTTATATATATATATATATATATATATATATATATATATATATTTTTTTTTTTTTTCTAATAGATTTTTGACATTTTATTGAAAATAGTATATTTGATTATATTTTTTAAAAAATAGAATATTTAATTGTATGTGTGTCGCACGTGATTTTAATTATTATTTTTTTAAAACTGTAAAAAAATATTAAAAATAACAATTTAAATGAAAATCAACAAATTAATTTTAGTGTATTACTTACATGTTTTCTATTTTGTAAGTTACTGGAATTTAAAAACTAATTTTATTATACTTATATCATTGTAATTAAGTGTACAATACCTAAAAATTTAAAAAATTAAATATAATTTATTTTAGCATTAATAATTAATACAAAAATTTTACTAAATTAACAATAATCAATTGAAACTTTTATATTTATTAAAATTTTACCGTTAAATAAAAAAAAATTGTAAGATGCATGAAATATGGTATGAACCATTTTTTAGATAGATAAAATAAATTCATAATTTTAAAAATATATGAACAATTGAATTATATTAGACTTATAATGGAAAAATAAAACTCAATCTTTATGCATTATTAACTACTTTTTCAAATAAGCAAAAAAAAAAAAAGCCACAAAAAATTAAAGCAAAATGGCAAGGAATCAGATGGTAGCTAAAAACAATCAGTGTTCACTTTGTTGTCATGTTTTCAGTTTTTCTATAATTTGCTTTAAAGAAGACAATATCCGATTTTGGAGCCATTTTCATTGCACACACGCAGCAAAAATGAGTTTCTGCTAACATAGTCCAACTATTCATATCTTTGTTTCAAAGAGATTATTCAATAATCATCCAGAAATTTTTATTCCCTCATATTTGATCGATATATTATTATATAATTACTCCTTATTAACATAATTTTTTAAAAGTCTTTATTCTCGATATTGTTTCATGATATCGTCATTTTCTCCAATTTTTTTAGAAATATTTTGTACATTAATCAATAATATTTCAAGAATCTGATAGGAATATTGTAAGAATGTTTTTACAAATTGAATGGAAAAACGATACAGTGTAATAATGTTAAAATTCATTGATGTAAAAATAATTACATCAAAAAACAATGATTAAATAGTAATATTGACAAATAGCAGGATAAAATCGTAAATTTTCCATAATCATAGGAGAAATGTTTGAGAGTTCTTTTTATTCCCAAAAGACTAACTTTTTTTAAAAAAAATAATTTGGTTACAACATGTCGCAACTTTAGTACTTTACAACCTGAATATAATAAAAATGAAAAATAAATGGCTTAGGTTTAATGTGTATTGTATTTCTATATTGAGTTAATTTTAAAATTAGAACTCACTGAAAATAGTTTTAATACAGAATATATAAAAATTTATTTGAAAAAAAAAATAGTTGGATGGGAGTTGGAACCATCCCTTAGTTGGAACTCCCAATGAATGTGCCCTTAGAAGATACAACACTAACCTTGTCTACGACGAGGAGCCCTGTTAGGTTCGTATAGTTAAAAAAAAAAAATGAACAATTCATATTTTACAAAGTTATCTATAAATAAAACTTTTATAATAAGGATGATGAGGTGTGATAGGGATTCTGGCTTAGGTGGTTTAATTTTCAAAGTTATTCTCTTCTCATCAAGGATGCACATAATATGCCTTTAAAACGGCAGTGGTTTCAGAAATTAATGATGATTGTCAATACGATGGTGTATTCTGTTGCACTTGGAGGAGAGTTATATGGACCAATAATTCCGAAGAGGGGTTTAAGGCAAGGTGACCCAATTTTTCTATATCTTTTTATTATATGTGCTGAGACTTTATCTATTTAGCATGTTTGTTAGAAGTTTTACAAGAAGAAATCAATTACAGGGTTGTTTGGTGGGTAAAGGTTTTTCAAGGATGGATCATCTTTTTTTTCACCAATGACACTTTATTCTTTTTCCAAGAAAATATGCAGGACAGCCTTATCATACAACATATTCTTCTTCTATTGTATCATAATGCTTCAATAAGTGAATTTCCATAAGTCTGAGATTATGTTCAGTAGCAATACTGCAATGGAGCTTCAGTAAGAGATTGGACAGTTTTTGGGTGTTAAAGAAACCGAAGAGTTTGAGAAGTATCTTGAGTTGCCCACTTGTATCGGTAGAAATAAGATGCGGGCTTTTAATTTTGTGGTTGAAAAAGTGTGGAAACGGTTAATGAGGTGAAAGGATACTTTGTTATCTCGTGTAGGTAAAGAGGTTCTTCTCAAAATGGTAAACCAACATACTTGATGAGTCTCTTTTTATTGCCCAAAGGATGTTTGTGAGGTGATGGAGCGAATGATGAACAAATATTGGTGGCGTTTATCAATTGAGTTAATAATGGCATGCATTGGTGTAGTTGGAAGAAGTTGGCGAGATTGAAAGATGTCAGGGTCTTGGCTTTAAAATGTTGAGAGAGTATAATTTGTTTTTAGTGGCAAAACTAGGATGGGGGTTAATGACGAAGTCTGAGTCTTTTGTTGCTAGATTATTCAAAGCAATATATTATTCAGATCCGAGCTTTATACGGAAATCTATTATTGATTCTTGATTGGTTTTATAGTTAGGATGCATAAAAGGGTTGGGGCTTGTGATTCATGGTTATTATCAGTTACTAATTCAAGAATAAGAAGTGCTAATGATATAGGGGTGGAGGAGGTTTTTGTTGCTGATTTATTTGTACATGGCAGTAGAAGATGAGATTAGGAGGCGTTGCAAATTTTTGATGCAGCTGAGATTCAATTAATTGGTAAGGTACCTTTATTAATGAATTCTTATGATGATGGGTACATGTGGTGGTACAAGTCAAATGGGGTTTACTTGGTTAAAAGTGGGTATGTTGCTTTGTCTAATGCTGAACATAGTTATCAATTACTTCCTTTATGCTCATGGATTTGTAAACAAGAGAAACCCCAAAGTTGAAGAATTTCATGTGGAGATTATTGCAAAATTTGTTGCCGGTAAGATGTGAACTTCAATGTCGGCATATTGAGGTAACGGAAATGTGTCCGATTTTTGATGTCCAAATGAATCATAGTCATTTATTTTTCCAGTGTTGCTTTGCAGCAGCAATATAGCGAAATGTGCAATAACAATTTAACATTCTTGCTTTAATGTTAAACCTTGAGGAATGACAGGGTGAATTGCAACGACTAGATACTCAAGTTAATATTCTAGGTTATTTCTCTATTTTATTTATGTTGAGGATGAAAAGAAATGATAAGATATGGAAACAAAAAATTAATACCCCTGACTAGAATGTGTTGAGAGGAAGGCAATGATTATTTGAATGGTTTTCAACTCAAGTTGTTCATGACAGAAGGATAGGTGGAGAGAAGTTTATCCTTTAAAATGGCAAATACCAGGGTTGGACAGTATTTAATTTAATGTAGATGCTACTTTTAATGCTAATACTGGAGATGCATCGATAGGTGTGGATTTTGTGTGATAATGATGGTGTTATGCTTAAGTGTGTTGCAATGCGGTTAGGGAAGGTTTGTAGTGCTTTGTTAGCAGAAATAATGGGGGTCAGAGAAGCATTGTCACTGTTGAAAAGGCAGCAATTGGAGCTTTCAATTGAAGTAGAAACAAATTGTCTACAACTTTATTATGCTCTTAAAGTGCCAAAAGTTGATTGTTCTTATTTTGGTAGCTTAGTTTCTAAATGTAGGCAATTAATTGATAGTTTTCATTGTGAAAGTTGTAATACGATCAAACGGTGATTTTTGTTGGTTCTATGCATGATTGTATAGAGTGGAGTGTTATTTATCTGAATTTGTTTTGAATGTTCCGCATAATGATATTAATAATACTGACAAAGTTAGGTAATCTGAATGATCGTGGTCTCAACGTTCAGACTTGTGCTGATATTATTGCTAAGCCCGAGAGTGAGAAGAATTTAGCTATGATAGTGCATTATAAAAAAAATCATATTGTATAAAGTTTTAAATTAGATTTATTCAGATTTTGAATAAATTTTTATATTTTAAATTTATATAATATTGAGATTATTTATTTGCTATTATATATATACAAAATTAAATTTTAACATGAAATTTAACAAATTATGTTTTGTAATTATAATATAAATATAAATATTTGATGATTTTGTTTAAATTAAGGAGTACAATCACCGTTTTTGATGTAAAGGTGAAGAAAGCATGATGGGTAACAAAAATCCCTTTTAGTATAATGTACTAAATAGAAAGAGTAATAAATGCAGCAAAGAATAACTAAAAAGCAAGCAATGAATAATAACTCAGTTACATATCTACATATTTATGTTTCTAAATTCTAAACACAAGCGGTGGAAGAAAGAGAAACAAAGATATGAACAATAAACCAATTGTCTCCTCATCATCATCATCATCATCATCATCATCTCTTTCATTTTGGATTAATCTTATAATTACTTTACCTTTATTCATCATATCAATATATTTTCTTGTACTGTTTCCTTATGAGAGCTCTTCTTTATCTTCTCCTTCCGCATGGCGACTTGGCTTCTTCACTTCAAATTCTTTTGCTTCTCCTCCAAGTAATTGCACCAATGGCTCCCTTATTATTAAACCAGTAAGATCAAATCATTGTTCTTCCATTTATTTCTGTCAGATTAGAATAATTTAATTACAATCATTGATTTGTTTAATTAATTATTTAATTAGGATCATGAGCAAGAAACTCTGAAGCTTCAAAATGCCAAAGAAAATGCTGTGATCAAGAGATACTCAAAGTTAGAGAAAATTGAAGCCAAATTGGGAAGAGTTCGATCTTCTATAAAAGAAGCTGCTCGAGTTCGAAATTTAACGTCTGTTCATCAAGATCAAGACTATGTTCCTCAAGGTCCAATCTACAGAAATGCCAATTCATTTCACAGGTACAACTAAGAAAAAAATGAAGGGTGATTAAGCAAATTTTTTACAAATATAGCAATTGATTTGAGTTTTGGTAAAATTTCAGGAGCTATTTAGAAATGGAGAAAATGTTTAAAATATATGTGTATGAAGAAGGTGAACCTCCATTGTTTCATGATGGTCCATGCAAGAGTATATATTCTTCAGAAGGAAGTTTCATTCATGAATTAGAGAAGGGGAAATTATTCAGAACTAGAGATCCTAATGAAGCTTTAGTTTATTTTCTTCCATTTAGTGTGGTGATGATGGTAGAATACCTTTATGTCCCTAATTCTCATGAGACTCATGCCATTGGACGTGCTGTTGTAGATTACATAAATGTCATTTCCAATAAATACCCTTTTTGGAATAGAAGTGTTGGTGCTGACCATTTTATGCTCTCTTGCCATGACTGGGTATGCAATTTCATTTCTTTTCCTAGTCTACATATGAATATTAAATTTTTGGTTTATTTAATTCTCATTGCCTTTAAAATATATTTTGGTTTTATTATATTTTGATATACTTTCATCCCTCAAAATATTACACTTTTCATTGAATTAGTACTATTTTTGAAATAATTTGGTAATGGGAAAAAAGTTTCATGGTGTTCTAATAATTTGCTAACTTTAATCCTTACTTTTTACAACTAATTTAGTAAATTATATTAGATGAAAGTATAGATATGATTCTATTAAAGAGTGGGATTCATAAGTATCATAATCCTAAGAAAATGAAAATTAGTTGTTTAATTTCAAAATTATATATGTATATAGTCAATTAATTTAATCTGTTCATGTACAGGGGCCACGTACATCATCTTATGTTCCTCAATTATTCAAAAATTCAATTAGAGTTTTATGCAATGCAAATACATCAGAAGGATTCAATCCTTCTAAAGACGCATCCTTCCCTGAAATACATTTAAAAACAGGAAAAATTACTAGGGGACAGGTTGGCGGCATCTCCCCTTCTCGGAGGTCAATTCTTGCCTTTTTCGCTGGACGGCTACATGGGGACATTAGGCGAATGCTACTAGAGGAATGGAAGAACAAGGACAAAGATGTTCAAGTTTTTGAACAATTACCTAAAAATATGTCATATGAGTTAATGTTAAAAAAGAGCAGATTTTGCCTATGCCCGAGTGGATATGAAGTGGCAAGCCCAAGAGTAGTAGAAGCTATATATTCAGAATGTGTGCCTGTTTTGATATCGGATAGCTATGTTCCTCCTTTTAGTGATGTCCTAAATTGGAAGGCGTTTTCTCTGCAAGTGGAGGTAAAAGACATACCCAAAATTAAGGACATACTAATGGGCATATCTCAAAGGCAATACTTAAGAATGCATAGGAGAGTAAAGCAAGTCCAAAGACATTTTGTGCTTAATGGACCTCCTAAGAGATTTGATTTGTTTCATATGACTATTCATTCTATTTGGCTTAGAAGATTGAATATTCACATTCAAGATTCGAATTCAATTAAGTGATTTCATTTTTGTTTAAGTTTTGAGTTTATTAATTTTTGGACAGTTATAATATATACCAGTTTTAAGAAAGTGTGATGACTCAAATATGAAATGTACATTTTATTAATAATAGAATTCAAATACATCGAAAAATAACAAAAATAATAATAAATAACTTAAATGTATTGTTTGAATATAATTTTATGATTTTCAGATTTTAAAAATGAGATTAATTTATAGGGTAAAAAATTGGTAAATATATTATTGTGTAATAATCTCATCGAACATTACGTACATTACGTCTTTTCGTAAAATTTATAATTACTAAAATTCACATAAAAATTAAAATAATTATGTATTGATAAATTGATGAATGAACATATTACATTATCACTAAATATCATTAAAACAAAAACAAAAGACAATTTACGTCACAATGAACCACTGTTTCAATACATTGGGTAAAATCATCAACCCACACGGGGGCATAACTGTGATTAGAAATTACTGATTGATTAAGCTCATGAGCGACACAATTACCTTCCCTTTTCACAAAACTTACTAAAAACCAAGCAAAGACCGGGCAATACCTCTCAACTGAATGATCTTAGAGCCAATTTCAATCCTAGGGACAGTAACATTGCGGAGCAATTGGACTACACGCAAAGCATCAAGCTCCAAAATGATTCAATTAAAGCCTAATGAAACCGCACCAAAAACTGCATGAATGGCAACATCAAATTCGGCTTCATCTACTCCAAACCCCTGCTGGACATAAATACAACCAGCTGCACTATATGGCCTTTTTTAATAGCTATATTTTAAAAAATGGCTTTTTTTTTAACATAATTTTGTCAAAGTGCCATATTTTTGGACACTTTTCATATAGAAGATACTCTTTTAACTTTTTTTTTTTAATATAAAATTAAGAAGACAATCTGAAGCAAGGTTATGGTTTATAGAAAACAAATCTAAAAATCATTCTCGGGCTCACGTACTATACACCTCTTTTACATGAAACCCCCCGTTGAACTATTAATAATATTAAACTCCTCTATTTCATTTTGTACATGAGTTCCTTATTTAAGGGGACTGACAGAGCTTGATGGAAACACAGACGGCAGGCATGTGCAACGTTCATGTGGGTGTTATGAGTACAGCCGTTTTTGCTCTTCTCTTACTCCTCTCTCTCAGGCATTTCAACATATACTTGGAATGCACCAGATATCCTTAACCCAACCCTTTCAATGGATACCATGCAAACCAGTTCCACCGAGAACTAATCAAAATAAGTCATCACATTAATAACATATAGCTAGTTAATGAACTATAGGCACCAGACTAGATGAATAACAAAACTTTATTTCCTACAAAAAGCCAACTGTAGAACAAGGATCCATTTGGTTCTTTGGTGGACTTCGGAACGAATTAACAATTTGCAAATCTCAATTCAACAAGTAAAAGTGGAAGAAAAGCAAAGAAATGTAGAAGAGGCAATTAAGCATAAAGAGGCAAAGAAATGCATAAGCTTGAAATAGAGCTACACTATCTTTCATCTTCACACCAAATAACGGTTGCTATTCTTGGTTAGATTCACTTTTTTTCCAATGCTTATCTGGGATTCCAGAAATAAACATGTTTTCCAAGGAGGCTCTTTAGCTACTGGGCCTATCAGATTTCTTCAATTTTGGCAGAAATTTAGCGAGCTTAGAATCCAAGGTTTGGCTTCCACCTGATCAAATTCATTTGAAATTTGCTCTTCAAGCTGCGGTTTAGTGTACGTCATTCGATTTTGGCTGCAATCACCTTGCTGAATTTTTAGGCTGGATCAGGAACCGTGGAAGGGAGTTTTACACCAACATTCTGAAGGGTTAGCTCTCCGCTTTGCTCTATCTTAGCTAGGGCAATCAAATTTGACACAAAATATCGACGTGAGGATTGATTCAACAATCTCTGCTCGCAAGTTCAACAATCCATAAATCAAACAAATCAAAACCCAAAAAATCGTATCAGAGGGAGAGGGGGAGAGACAGACTTTTCAACATACCATCGCCGCCGCTTCAGACCTCAGACCGGCCAAGGGCATCGGTCCCCTCGTCAGCAGATGGTGGTAGGGTTCCCGCCGATCTATGGCCAGAATGAGAGTTACCTTCGGGTCGGATTGTCGAACCCATTCGGATCTCAGCCTTTCCGATCAATTTTCCGACCCGTTCTGACCAATAGATCATCATCATCATTACAATTTGCAGTTGCAAATACAAGTGGCTGTGATTTGAGCGGTTGAGATGGTGGATTTGAAGATTTAGAGTGTCGAGATTTAAGAGCCTCGAACCGATGCTACTAAGGATGGTGGTTATGAATTTTTGTTTGAAACGATAATTTAAGGCTCCACGTTATGAATTTTTTGAAAGCCACTCCATTAGTACGGGTAGTCTTGGCCATGGCGGGTTAGGCCCGCTGGGCTCGCCAATTCTGGTCCATTGTCTAACTGGTCCGGTCCGCCTGTAAACCGTAACCGGTCGGCCGGCTATCCGGTTAAGATTCAGAAGATTTTTGAACTGTAACCGTAATTGAATCGTCCGAACCGACAGTTAATCTCGAATTTTTGAACCACTCGAACCGTGCAGAACCGTCAGATATCCGCTCCCAGCTTGCTGATTAACCAGCGGTTCGGCGGGCCGATTTCAATTCCTCCAGTCTTCAATCCATGGCCTGGCGGGCCGCGACCCATACCCGGCTTGTGGCCATTACTAAGTACGGGTTTGTGTTATTCATGCACAAAATGTTCTTAACAGAGTTAAAAGCATTAAGTCAAAAACTTGTATAATATAGGGTCCAAAATGATTTTGGTCAATACAATAACGTATTCTAAATTTATATGATGTTTTTCATAAAAAAGGAAAAACACTATAAATGAGGTAATATATTTTTAAATTTACACTAATTAGTCTATCGTATTTTATTTTGTTACTCCATTTAATTTTTTCTTTAAAATTGATGGTAAAAACTCTAGAATAATACATTACATTACCTATGAAGTAAGTTGTTAATTATGTAAAGTTTCAGGAAGTAATGAATTATGTAAAATTTTAGCAACTAAAAAGTTTATTTTATTTTTTCAAAATTTAAGAATTAAAAGTCCTTATAATCGGATTTTAGCAATAGCATTAGCACTAATCCAAACGTCTAAAATCACCATCATGAAAACCATTAATCTTGTTATATTATTAATATCTCTAATATAGTCACAAGAAAAGCAAGGGGAGTAGAAACTCACTCCATACAAACAGTTTTGGATGCAACTATTAGAGCTAACTCATGATCGCACTATTTAGTTGTTTACTTAACAAATTTCACATCTAATAAATTAAAAGAAGCCATAATTTGTTTACAATCAAAGACAAAATTACTAAAATAAGACACATTAACCCTTTTCTTTCGCAATTCTTGTATCACTTACAAACAATCCATCTCCAAATCAGTAGTATTTATGAAATTTTTGGCCTTCAACAAAGATAGCGCTTCCCGAACACCCACTGTTTCAGCAATTAGAGCATTAATATTTCCATCTACACGCTTTGCCATTGCACCCACCATATGATTCCACTCATCCCGAAGTATTCATTTAACACTTGAACAACTCTATCTCGATCATAAGATGCATCAACATTACACTTAAGCCGACCAACTTGTGGACAAGACCACTTGACTGGAAACTTTACTGTCAATCTCCCAGCTGGCTGCTAAACATCCTGCGGCATCTTCCACTCCAATACCATGTACTTTGCGCGGTGCTCAATTACAAAAGAATTAGCATTTTTAGCCTGCCACACCCTTTCATTCCTGCTAAACCACAACTGATATAATACAACAAAGGTTAATAATGTTACCTCATCATCACCATGCTGCTACAAACTTTCCATCCATGGCATCAATGAATCGATTCCCAATTGAGACAATTGCATTCTTTGTAAAGTAGCCATTGCAACATCCCATTCAAGAAATAAATGATCTATAGTTTCTTCTGCATTATCGCAAACTGGACAGCTATAAAGAACCTCCACATAATGACGATTTAACTCAACCAGCAATGGAAGCAAATTCCGCAGCAACCTCCACACAAAGTTCAACAACTTCGGTGGAGCTTTCACTTTCCACAACTACTGGAATACCCTTTGAACCTGACCCTGTTGCTGCTAATTTGTCAAATAATTATAACTACTTTTACAATATAATTTCCATTAATTTATGCAACCACAACCAACCATCATCATATGCCACCTTAGCCAATGGAAGTTGTTCAATCAATGAAATTTCAAACTCAAAAATATTTGAGACAACAATTCTGCATCCCATACCCTCCTACGAATCAAAAAATCCAATACCTACGACTCACCTGTTTTACACAACCAAACTCCAAAATACTCCTTGAATCCATCAAACTTTTCCAAATAGGTTATTTATTAAATCTGAGAAATCAAATCGTTAGGATAAATACGTCTTTTCTCTATAAAATAGCAGCAAAAACAACAAAATTATTACGGAAAGACTAAATAGTGTAAGGATGTAATATCTGAGGTACTAATGAATGTATTTCTAAAAGCACATGGACTAAATGGTTATTTGTGTAAATCTGGGATTTTATACGTAATACTTTTCCCTAAAAAAAATTTGAGAAATTACAGGCAACGCTGACGTGACTCGCTCACTCTTTCATATCCGTGCTCGCATCCTAGAGCAGTATTTCCCAATTTCGTCTTCTTCATCCTCTGTGAAACCCTAGCAGCCGGCTCTAAGGTAACTGCAACCTCTAACTGGCATATGTTTTCTGCAATAAGGACCTGTTTTTTCTTTTATTTTCTTATTGGATTCGGTATACTCGGGGCTTACTTCTCTAGCTACTTCCTTTTTTGGATGTTTATTCCAATTGAGTCTGCTCTGTATAATTTCTCAGCAAACAATGTTACCTGTTTAAATTTGATTTTTATGTGCGTATATCTATTCATTTTGTTTTACGTAGTTGAGATTCTGTTTAGATTTAGTTGCGGGTACCCATTTTGTGACTTCTAGTATGTTGTTGCAGTTTGTTGGTGAATGTATGAATTCTGTTGTTGGCTTTTCTTGTGTTAATGATTTGAGATCTTTTTTTTTGTCAGCAAATCACTAGGTATCACGCTCAAATTAACTTGGCTAAATGGCTGGTGGTAAGCCTTTGCTACCCATTACAGACTACCTGTTTGCTTGACAGTCTATTTATTGGCCTACTATGTGGGTTTGTTTTGTGGGCATTGTAAAATGATTTGTTGTTAACTTGTCAGGGGGGAAAAAAAAGGAGGTGAAGAAAGAGACTGGCTTAGGACTCTCCTTTAAAAAGGATGAGAATTTTGGAGAATGGTATTCAGATGTAAGCCTTCGAATTTTCAAATATATGATCAGCTTCTACTGATGACTGCCTTTTTTTTTTTTTTTTTTTTTCGGAGTAGGAGTAAGGACTTCATTTTGCTGTGAATGCTCTTTACTTTTATGCAAGCTCATACACTTCTATATCATATATTTGGTTTGTCTGCTATTTTCTGGGCACTCAAGGGTAGCAAACCTAGTTTGAAATGTTGTGGGGAGGAAAAATTGAAAATGGACAATGTAGAGTTTTTGAACATGCACACACAGTTGTGTATGTGGGTACATGCCAATTAAATTTATGGGATAGAAATTAAATTTTGAAACATTTTTGGAACATAAATATTTTTGAAAATTTATATAAACTTCTGAGGGATAAACTTTAAATTTTAAAAGCTTGGGGGTTGGTTGCTCCTAGTCTCTTCTTATTTCTGTCCTGCTCACACTGTTACTGATGTTTATGCAGTTAAATTCTTGGGTTCTTATTCTTGGTTCTTTCCCTTCTAACTTGTGTAGATTGTTGTCCATGGTGAAATGATCGAGTACTATGATATTTCTGGCTGTTATATTTTAAGGCCATGGGCAATGTCAATTTGGGAAAGCATGCAAGTAAGTTTAACCCCTTAAATATCTATTTTGTTATTTTTCATACTTCCATTATGATGTCAGTTTGGATTACAGTTTGCTAAAACTGATGTTTTCTTTTACCAGTTCCAGAATTATACTAATATATAATGCAGAAGTTTTGTTAATGTTTTTCCTACTTTTTTTAGTCTATATAGTTTCTACTTGCTTTGCTTTTGAAATGGTATTGTTTCTCAACAAGTCTTCATAATTTCAATTTAATAATTGCCAATCTAATATTTCTAGTTGCTTTGCTTTTGATATTATTTGTCTATCTAATGTTTTCCAGTAATGTCCATCTGCAGGCATTCTTCGATGCAGAAATAAAGAAAATGAAAATCAAGAACTGTTACTTCCCTCTATTTGTTTCTGCTAGTGTCTTGGAAAAGGAGAAGGACCATGTAGAGGGCTTTGCTCCAGAGGTGATATCTAAATTCTTTCATCATCTACAATTTGGGAGGCCTTTTACTACTTGCTATAGAATAATCTCGTTATTTCTGAAGTTTCTTTGTCTTTGTTTGTGTTGGACAAACGATACTCTTGACAATTTTATAAAGATAGTCTGCTGGATAATTTTATTGTTTAATGTGGGTTCATATTGATAGAAAATACCTCTGTACTAGGATACAAACTAATCTGTTCGGTCATTGTTTCTTTGTGGGATAAGTCTTATGATGAGATCTATCTGGGGATAAAGTAAAAATATCAATAGAAGTTAGTTGTTATCCTTTTTATTTGTATTCTAACTCTTTACAACTCTACGGTATTTGGTTATTTTCAGGTTGCTTGGGTGACAAAATCTGGCAAGTCTGATTTGGAAATTCCTATAGCAATTCGCCCCACCAGTGAGACAGTTATGTATCCCTCCTTCGCTAAGTGGATAAGAGGACACCGGGACTTGCCTTTGAGACTTAACCAATGGTGTAATGTTGTTCGTTGGGAGTTCAGCAATCCCACTCCATTTATCAGGTATCTTTATAGTTTTTTTGCCTGGTTAATAGATGTACTTTTAGACAGGCGTGTAATATAAGATTTTTGTTGCTGTGGCGTTTCCTGTTAACTTCATCTCAACCCTTTTTACTTTTGTGATGGGAGTTAGTAGCAATCCTAAGCTGTGCTGTTGGCCAAGCTTTTTTTTCTTTTTCAATGTGCATGCAAGTATTGGAAAACTTGTTTCTCGCAGATCAGTTTCATAATACTCTGACCATTTATTTTGCAGATGCTAATCCATGCTAATGTGCATTTCTATTTTTAGGAGCCGTGAATTCCTTTGGCAGGAGGGGCACACTGCATTTGCAACAAAGGCAGAAGCAGATGAGGAGGTATGAAACCGAAGACTTGATAGAGAAGTGAAAACCATTTAATCTGATCAAGCCGTAATTATTATAACATTAGTTGCCAACAAATTGTTTCCATCTATAACAAGAGACAAGGACATCCTATTAGTTTCATTAAAGTCCACCAGTTGGTAAAATTGATGTTCAAGTGTTAGGTTTTGATTCGTATTCCCCACTTGATTCCAATAAACATTCTTAACTTTCAAAGCAATCTTCTGAAGCTTTTGAGTACAGAAGCAAAAGCCATTCATTTTTGTTTGGCTTCCGCTTTGTTTTAGATTCAGATATTAAAGTTCCCTTAACCAAAAGTAAATAATTTAAGTTGTTGGCTGTGGTGAGGGGTGCTAATTATCAATGCGTTAATTCTTTTGCATGAGGATATATCTAATATTTTCATCTGGTTATTCATATTGATATCCTAACCTAGTAAATAATACATATGCTTTGGTGTCTTTTCAATCCTTATGCATCAGGTTCTTCAAATATTGGAATTATACAGACGCATTTATGAAGAATTCTTGGCTATTCCTGTAATCAAAGGCAGGAAAAGTGAGATGGAGAAATTTGCTGGTGGACTTTACACAACTAGTGTGGAGGTATCTATTAATTATTTACTGAGAGAAGGACAATCTCATGCCTTCTTTATTGATGTTGAAACTTTTTACATTGATTATTGATTATTCTGCTTAATGTCTGCCAAATAATTTGAAATTTGTACTGCATATGCAGGCATTTATACCCAACACTGGACGTGGTGTACAAGGCGCAACTTCTCATTGTCTGGGCCAAAACTTTGCAAAAATGTTTGACATAAACTTTGAAAATGAGAAGGGAGAGAAGGGTATGGTCTGGCAGAACTCTTGGGCTTATAGCACTCGAACGGTAAACTGCAAAAGTTTTTCTTGTATCATTTTGTATAATTGGCATCTCTGCAAAACATTGCAGCATGAAGCTTAGATATTTCTGTTACTTCTTTCAACTAGGTTGTTATGATTACTTTGCAGATGATAACTTCTATAACACATAACATAAGTCGTATCACCGAAGACTTTAATTATTGCATTATTTTTTTCATACATATTTATCCCGTTGAGATGTTCCTGCTAATTGGGCAGCTGTACTCTTTCATGCTTTTATGCAGATTGGGGTAATGGTGATGGTCCATGGAGATGACAAAGGCTTGGTGTTGCCTCCTAAAGTTGCATCCATTCAGGTTGTTGTAGTTCCTGTGCCTTACAAAGATGCGAATACTCAAGGAATCTTTGATGCATGTGCTGCAACTGTAGAAATCTTGGGTGAGGCAGGTATTTGTGCAGAGGCCGACTTCAGAGACAATTACTCACCTGGCTGGAAGTACTCTCACTGGGAAATGAAAGGTGTCCCCTTGAGGATTGAAATCGGGCCAAAAGATTTGGCAAACAATCAGGTGTGCTACTCTGTTGCCTTACCATTTTTGTGCAATTTGTGTGTGCACAGGATGCGTTTCCTGTTTCGGATTTTTTTGAAGGAAAGGGAACAAAATATCTGAAACAAGAGATGCATCCTGTTTTGGATGTTATCATACCTCAGAACTTACCTTTTTCTAAATGCTAAGACATGTACTTTCTTCAATTAGGTACGGACTGTTCGTCGTGACAATGCGGCTAAAAAAGATGTAAGCAGGGACACTTTGGTTGAGTCTGTGAAGGAGATTTTGAATGATATTCAACAAAGTCTGTTTGATGCTGCAAAACAAAGGCGAGATGCTTGCATTCAAGTTGCAAAGACTTGGGATGAATTCAAGGAGGCTCTGGGACAAAAGAAAATGATCTTAGCTCCCTGGTGTGATGAGGAGGTATGATATCATAATCCAAAATTTTCCTCACTGCTCCAGTGTTGTTTTGAAGGGATAGCTACCGGTTTAAATGCACTACATAAACCTGAGACCATTTGAATATTCACATCCATCATCTGACGTACCTTAAAACTGACTATAATTTTCTGTATACTATCTGAACCGAAATAAATATACTTGTTAATCCCTACCCCCACCCAAAAAGGAGAGGGTTTGACTTATGTCCAAAACCTAGCAAAAATTCTAAAGAATGTTTGTGTAGCTGAGGTTAAAAATATAAAAATAAAAGCTAAAAACTACCAGTTCAATAAAATAGTTGTCTTATTTACACCATCCTACTCCACTAACAAGAATATTAGAAGCAGAAACTAAAATTTCATTGCTATATACAAACCATAAAAGATCTACAAACTCATTTTCGTTACATAAACTGAAGTAGTCTAATTGACGAATGATGTAACAAAGGAAAAATTATTTAGAACAGTGACTTTCAGCTTAACCTAACAATTCTTGTATCTTAAACAATACATGGAAAAAGACCATAGCAGTTGAAGAATATCAAAAAATATTGCAAAAATAATTTATGTTACAAAGGAGAACAGGAGAAATCAGATTTGTCTCTAATTGTGATATTTAGGGTTAATAGAATAGAAAATTAGCTGTGTTGAATCAATTTTGTGACTTCACATGAGGCATAATAGAGCTTTTTATAGGCATAGATGGCCACTGCCTTAAGAGCCTGGCAAGCCACAGATATTTTAGATATGCTGCAGTGGTGCTAGCTTGTTTAAAAAATGATATGACATGGGTGGCTATGGTTTTGCTTATAGAAACTTACTGGTATTAGATCCCCCATGGACTGTCTTAAAGATGTTTTTGTTCGGTAATGATTCTGCAGGAGGTAGAGAAGGATGTGAAAGAGCGAACAAGAGGTGAGATGGGAGCTGCCAAGAGCTTATGTACTCCCTTTGACCAGCCGGAGCTCCCTGAAGGTAGTTTACAACTATTTCATGTGGATTGTTTGATTCATTTCCTTTTACCTACATCAATTTTATTGGCTGCTTTTGGGAATCATTTGACTTAGGGAATTAACTAATCAAGTTATATGCTACAAATTTAATATTGTTCTATGGGTTAAAAGAAGAAAAGCTGCAGATATCAAAAACTAATTTTGGGCATTTGGACATTGTGAGCAGAAATTTGGGTTCAAATGTTCTGAATAGAGTTGATTGAATGTATGTCCAATCCATTTCAGGAGCTATAAAACTGAGATAATGATACAGGATCAGTTTAAGTGTATTTCTCAGGCATGAACTTGATCATTTTACTGTTTTATTTTTCAGGTACTAAATGCTTTGCATCTGGAAAGCCTGCTAAGATATGGACCTACTGGGGCAGAAGCTATTAGTGGTATTTGGATGTACGATTTTCAACATACAAACAAAACTATTAGGACAAGCTAAATTTTTTTTTTTTTTGACACCAGTAACTGATAGTCTTCCTTTTGAAATGATGTGCAAAAACTACACTTTACAACAGCAATTTGACAGATTATTTGGATGATTTTGTTTCCTCTGTGTTGTTCCTGGTGCAAACTAGTTTTATCAACAGTTGAAACCTTTGCATGATAGTTGATTATGCAGTAATTTGTTTTTTCCAGCACAATCGATTTTGCAGTAATTTTTCCTGTTTGGGATTCTGGGTTGGCCGAGAATTTGGCATTTTCAGAGTTTCTGATGTTTCTCCAGAAAGAAGAATACATATCGAAGCTCATTTATAAGGAGTCATTGTGTATATGAAGCGGTTAGTCGCAAGCCCCACTGTAACAAGTGAGTTGAAGAGAACCAAAAACTAATAATTTTTTACAGTTAGGAGATTGGATGAGATTAATTAATTTTTCTATTACTGGTTGTTATATTGGTAAATCTCTATCAAATCCAACCGTTTAATTAAAATTACACTTCAGCAGGTATTGTATATTTATTTCAATAACCAATAAAATGAGGGTGGCATGATAAAATTTCATACCATACAGAAGTCCTTAAAGAGCCTTCCATTTAAAATTTTTAGTCTAAAAGAGCTTTTATAAATTTTTTGGCCTTAAAAGGGTCATTCTAAAGTTTTACCTTGCCCTTTTCATTTTTATTTTCAAAATCACAAATGTCATTCATTGTTTGTCTCTCTGGTTCCTCCCTTGGGTGGACTGTGGATCTATAAACCTTCAAACATTCTTCACATACAATTGTTGATTGTTGTTCAACAACATCATGCCTCGATCATTGCCTCGCTTGTTTCTATCCTTCAATTGCACCAACTCTTACTCTAATTGTTAGCTATCGATTGTTTTTGGGAATCGACGGGGAAACAGAACGTTGCATGTGCTCTGCTTTGTCTCTCGCAAGTAGAAGAAAACAAGATAGCAATTGCGATTGAAGGAGATAGTGGCGCTAGGTTTTCTGAAAGACCATCTTGACTGGACTTGAAGATCAAACAGAGGAGTTAATGGTTTTTCGGGTTCTCTATTCATCTTCACTGATGTTTAGATTGGTGGTGTTAGACGCACTACAGTTGTTGTTCCTTTCTTTCTATGGTATTTGAAGATCGTTGATTTTCAAGGATGAGCTTCTGGTTTATGAAACAGAAATAAATTTGTTCTTTGTGATTTCTAGTTGAAGCTGTTTTTCGTCGGTGTCAATATGGAAGGCAAGCGGTGGTTGCGACTGTGGCGGTTCTGCTTTGTGTATATCGTTTCCAATATTGCTTTAGGTTTCTGGTTCTTTTATCGTCGACTATGAATTTTTGTTTTTCTTCACATCCTCTTATTCGTTAATTCTTCTTACTAATCTCAGATATGCATAATTACTTTGATGTGCAATCTACAATTTGTTTCTGCTTAGAGGTTTTAGATTTCTCTTAATCCTCTTTCTATAAGGTTTAAGTCTGGTTTCTATTCCTTTTGTTTGGATATGTGTGATGTAATTGGCAGATGAGTCAATTATAACTTCTGTTTTTTGGTCACTTATAGTTGATCATAGTGGTTCAACATCGGAAAAAATTTTTTATGAGCCCAACAATGATGTTTGTGATTTGTAGAGATTTGTTAAATTTTGTTGTTTATTATTTAGTCAAATTTAGCATAGTTTCTTGTAGTTGAACTTAGTATGATTAATCAGAATTTGGTTGTAAATAAGTATTGTATAAAGTTTTTTATGAATAATTTATGAACAGATAATGAATAATTCATGTTTATATATGTTAAATTTTTCTTATGAAAAAGGGTTTTTTAGTTTTAATTTATTAAAAACAAACTCTTTTATTCACTTAAAAACTTAAAAGAGATAGGAAAATTTTTTATAAAAAAAGTATTTTTTATCCTCTCCCTAAATATAATATGCTAAGTATGAGATCCAACATATAAAATCCAAACCCATGCTTTCGAAATTGATATGACATCATTTAGTATTAGTTGGATTTTTTTATTTTTCGTTTTCGCAAATGATCCGTACAGATTATAATGAAGAATGGTCAAAAAAACCACGTCCACGACCATTACTAATAACAGGCTGGCTGCTCTGTTTTTTTCAATATGAACACACTGTTTTGGTTGTTACATTAATCTTAAGGTCACATTATTGCTTGGGTGATGCAATTCAGATGACATCACACATTATTTAAGCTCTATTTTAAAACTATAATGATACCAGTTAAATAATATTTATTCAATTAACATTTAAATAAATTCATAAGTTCTAGAAAACTATAAACTTTGTTTAAAAATAATTTTCTGTATTTAGTGAACTTAAAAAAAGATTCAAATGCACCGACTGGTAGTACATGAGATGAGATAACATAATTTTTGATTTTGTCCCAAATTTTTTGGCATAAAAAAAATAATCCTTTCCGTTTCAATAATTATGTTGTCTGTGTTGTTACATATTATTTTTAAAACTGAAATTTTGTTTAAAGATGGAATAATCTACATAAATTAACAAATTAATTATGATTTTCAAATTATATTTCTGAAAGAAATATTGATACTGAATAAACTAAATCATACTTCTCAAACTAAACTATAAAAATGATATTGATCAATAAATAAACATATAATAAAAGATATTTTTCATTAATAAATTTGGTAAGGAAAATAGTGTATCTAAAGTCAACAAGTCTTCCCTTTGTCTTGTTGTTTGTAATAGAATATGTGTAGTCAAACAATGAGGTTAGTATGTATATTTTAAAATTATTTAACGATTTTGTTTTTGTATGTATTGAGAAAATTAAATAAAAATAATTCTTAAATATAGAAAGGTCAGAGTTCGATGAGAAATAAATTAATATAAGATTTATTTGGGAGTTGTTAGGGTGAGATTGAATTTCCGGATAACTTTTGAGAAGATTCAAAAAGCAAAATCTTTTTTAAGAAAGAAATTTTTTTTGAGAAGATTCAAAAAGCAATACCTTTTTTTAAGAAAGAAAAGAAAAAGAGAGTCATCATTGTTAATAAATGACAAGGATATTAAAGCTTTTTTTCTTTTATCATTTTTCTTTATTTTTTGTGTGATACTAAAACTAATTAAAGTTTTTTTTTTTTAAAAAAAAAAAACATTTTATTCAAATAATTCTTTTTATTAAATGGAAAAATTTAACTCATGAAATTACAATAGATGGTGGCTTCCGCTATTAACACGCGCTCACACGTTCAAATATATATTCGAACTTGTGAGCAACAGTTTACAACACAACATACTAATTATTAAACTAAACTCTCAATTCTAGTAATTATTTTATTTTATTTTTCACAAATAAGATATAAAAAGAAAATAGTTATTTTGAAAAAGAGTGAATGAAAAAATTATTTTTTGAATGGAAGTGATTAAGTCTTTAACCAAACGATAAATTGAGTTTTTTGAAAAATAATTAATAAAAAATATAGGAATATATGTTGCAATTATGTAAAAGCATAGTAAAAGAAGTTCTTTTTAACAAATTTGTTATTGTGTCTTTTCTTTTTGTTTAGATTTTATTTTCAAAGCAAGAGGTGAAATTTTTTTTTTTTTAGATTTTTTAAAGGAGGCAGTGATTTTTTGTTACCACTCGTATCTTTTAGTGAGATTCGAAACAGTTACAAGTAATCGAGCACGACTGTTAAAGAGGATTTATTTTATGTTTAAAAATTATATTTTATATTAATTTAGTATATTGTTTGAATTTTTTTTAGTAGTATATTATTAGAGTTTATTCATTGTATTTGAAAAAATAATTTATTTTTATTTTAAAATGTAACAACCTGCAGCATATATACATCATTATAAATATACTATTTTATTAGAAAAAAAATATATAACATGTCATGTAATAACTATTATAACCCTTATATCTAAATATTACAAATTTTAATTATAACTTACTGTTTATGCATTGATATGCAACAATAACTACTGCTGTACTATAATTTTACATCTTAAACAAGCTAAACCAAACACATTGGTATAATTTACATATTAGAAACTCCATATGGGATGCTATGCGAGAGAGAAGTTTAGAGTTTCAGCTGACAGACCCGACAGAAAGAAGGCAGTACTGACATTGTCAGTTGCCAAACAAAAACATAAAATCATGGAAATGCAATTTGATGAGTTGCATATTCAGCCAGTATAAATTAAAACAATATAAAAAAATAATAATAAAATCACAAATCAAATTCATACACCAACCTGTCGATGACAAGCTTATTTCATATGATTCTGTTTACTTTGAGAGTTGTAACCGATTTAAACACTAATTCCATAACAACAAATACATATAACAATATACAAATATCTGATTTAGGATTCCATTTTTACTCTATAAGCCGTATCTAATATAACCAATGATACCAAACAATTCTATATAACAAATGCAAATGGTTGGTCAGTAACAAATTCTATATATATAACCAAAAATTTATCGGTCTCAAATGAATCAATTTCATATAACAATCTTTGTTGGCTTTTTTTCGTGTAAAATCTGTAGATCGGCAAATTTTTCGTTTTATACTTCAAAAATTGTGCTCAACAAATGGAACAAATTGAGTCGTATAAATATAAGGGGTACATAAAATATTATTGCTACTACTTTGACTTTCAATTTGTGTTTCCCTTTTCATGTGTTTGTATTTTTCTCTTTTCTATTATTTTTTTTAATAAAAACAAGATAGAGAAAATCAGCGTGATTCACCATTAATTGCATAGATTACATTCATAAGACAAATTTCAAATAAATATTTCTATTAAAATAGTAGATTTAAAAAAAATAGTAAAATATAGTGACAGTCAAAGTCATTTTTCAAAACACCCAAAAAATAATAATAATTCTCTCTTTCTTATTCTAAAATTATAATCTTGACTTTGTGACTTTCTCTCTATATATTTAAGAATTGATTCATTTACATTTATATATAAACATATTAACCAGAATTAGAAAACTAATTTATAAAAAATTTATTTTAATAAAAATAACCAGAAATTTGAATGGTTAAAATTTAATAACTAAAATTAGGTTGTTAATTATTAATAAAATTTGTGATAACCAACAGTGTGTAAGTTGAGATGTAATTGCTTCAGTATTGGAATAATTTAGCAATGCTTTTGTTTTACAATGAAACTATTTGATTGCTCCAATTCTTGAATATATCAACTACATCCATACCAGAACCTTAATTTTAATTAGTTCTTCAAATGGATTTGGTTTAACTCTGCAATTCAAAAATGTGCAGTAACTTTTTTTTAATCCTTTTTTAAAATATGAGCTTATGAAAATGCTCTGCAAAATCGTTAGTGTGTTTAATTTTTTTTTTTTTTTGTAAATTTAAAATACTAATAACTAATCCTTCTAAAAAAGAGATTATACTAAAGAAAAAAAAAAGTAGATTAAAATAATTAAATTTTAAAAATATATAATAATTTATTTGTTTTTCCTTTTATCCTCAATTGAGATATGTTTAACATTACTTTTCTTTTCTAACTTCAACTTTAACATTATCTATTATATGAGTCGACATATTTAGTAATTTTATTGTGTGGTGTTAATTCGTGCTTATCTATTTGTATACATTTAATCTAATAAGAATATTCATAATTATAAGAATTGGAATTTTAAATTCGTTTAGAAATACTTATTGATTTATCTAAAAATAGAGAAAAATAAAAAAATATTGGAAAAAAATTATTAGGTCGTTATTATGTTGAAAGACTTAATCAAGTCTCTTAAAGTAACGACGTAAGAAAAGTAAGACTAAAAAAGTTAAGTCATTTTTGAGATGGGGTATCATCAACACAAATGAGTGGTTACTTCCACACCAATAAGCTACTCGGAAGTTTCAAGTCAACGACTCCACACCCTCCTTCTGCTCACTCAAACCGTGTCGTTTCGGCATTCCGTGTTATTTCTCTTCTTTGTACTATAGGACTCCCAAAACTCTATAAATACCGCCTCATATGCCTTTACTACTCACTTCAAAATTGAAACAACTCACAGCTTCTTAAACCATTTCAATCTCCTCTTCTTTTCAAATACACAACAAAATGAAGCAAAAGATAGTGATAAAGGTTTCAATGAGCAACCAAAAATCTCGTTCTAAAGCCATGAAAATTGCAGTAGGAGTTGGAGGTGTGGATTCTGCAGCTTTAGGAGGCCAAGACAAGTCCCAAATCGAGATAGTTGGAGACGGAGTAGACGCTGTGCAGCTCGCCACTCTGCTGCGAAAGCAAATCGGACATTCGGAGATTGTAAGCGTCAGTGCTGTGGAAGAGAAGAAAGAAGAAAAGAAACCAGAGGAACCTAAAGTCCAGCAATTGGTATGGCCTGCTTATACTGGAAGTCACTATGTTTATGTTGAACCTCCTCAATATTATCAATGCCCAGCTGATCCCAATTCTTGTTCCATTATGTAAAAAAAACAGAGTATTTTTGCTGACGTGCAATTCAAAATGAAGCCAAGCCACTGTGAAACTAGTTTTTATTTATTTGGTATATTTTGTTCCAATTTCAATATGAAGTTGTTGGATTTGTATAAATATATCAATTTGGAGTGTCTTTTTTTTTTAAAAAAAAACTATTGTATAAAGATTAAGAAATTCAAATTAATATTAAGAAATTAATCACTTAGATTGTGATTTTCTTTCATTTGTTTCATTTGTTCAAAGGCTTAGCGATTACCGTTTGGTTAATTTTGGTTAACACTTTCAATTTTACTGATTAATACCTTAGACTTATTTTTCATTACAATTACGACCATGTAACAGTCTATATTTAGGAAGCTGCCATTTTGCTTTTTTTTTTTTCTTTCTCCTCCTTCAAATTAATTGAAACCAATAACTAAATTTTCCTATTTTGTATTGAACAAAATAAATTACTGGAATTTAAAATAATCCTAAAAGGAAAATTAGTAGCTGCATTTAAACAAACACATACAAAAATTAAAGCTATTAGTCTATTATTTTGTAGGGTATCAGTACGTATTAATGAAAGAGGCAAAGACATGCTAGTTTGACGAACAGGAATACAGGATGCATACGACTCACAGGACCACCGTTCGTAATTTGCAGTTTGTTTTGATAATCTTCACACACATTCGTTAACTTTTACCTATATAATCAGAATGAGTATGAAATTTAATTTGTAAATAGAAATTGTATAAACTTCATCAAATGGTCTAGATAATTCTTTTGACAATAAATTGTGATTTTCGATGTTTTTTAAACATCATTTCATTTTTAACATTTAGTTAATTATTATTATAATTATTTTTTTAAAATAAATAAATAAAATAATAGACTTTTAAAAATATGTCAATAATACAATAATTAAAGAAAAAACTCACATCTTAAATTATTGTGTTGACTATTAGTTCACATAGCTGTTATACTAATTTTTAGAAGCTGCCACATATTGAATATCGATTGACTTTCACTTTAAAAGTGTCTAATTCGCCATTAATATAACTATTGACTCTTAGATTGCAAATTTAGTATCCAAATTTATATTTTCAAATCAATTTCTAATTAGGAAAATTAATATGTAAACCCATTAAATGATGTATACAATTCAGATTTTTGATAAATGATTGAGGAATGCATGTTCCTCACTCTCAATGGTACAATGCCGCGTTCTTCGAACTTTCAAAGCCAGTGACCCATCAGTATGACTGTCCCTCTTCTCATTCGAACTAAACAGCGTCGTTTGGCAAATTGGGTTGCATACTGAATTGGGTCGGGTCTTTCCGTGTTTCCACATCGATCCAACAACTCTATAAATAGCGAAAAATATCTCTTATCAATCATCCTCTCTATAATACAAAGACAATGAAGCAAAAGATAGTGATCAGGGTTTCATTCAGCTGCGACAAGTCTCGCTCTAAAGCCATGAAAATTGCAGTTGGAGTTTGCGGCGTGGATTCAGTAGCTTTAGGAGGACAAAACAAGACCCAAATCGAGGTAGTTGGAGACGGTGTAGACGCTGTGCAGCTCACCACTCTGCTGCGAAAGCGAGTCGGACATTCAGAGATTGTTAGCGTAAGTGCTGTGGAAGAGAAGAAAGAAGAACCTAAAATCCAGCAATTGGTTCCATCCTTTTATTCTGCTGCACCTCCTCCATTATTATACTATCATCAATACCCAGATGAACCAGCTTGTTCCATCATGTAATAATTTCTAATTTTATAAAAAACAGAGCATTATATTTTGTTTACTAATTAAATTGCATTTGTTTTTGTTTTCTTTAATTTTCGAATTAGCGATTTTATTGATAGTCCTTAAGCTGGTAGCCTTATTTTTGCAGCTAAGTATACGTTACGGCAAGAATTATTGTTTATATGAATTAATTTTATTTTCTTTCTAAAGTTTATGGATGATAAAAAAAATCCATTTTGAATATTAATAAGATTGAGAGATTCAAATTAATAATAAAACCAGAAAACAGAATATGAGTATAAGAAAATCCAATTGAATTCTGAGTAAACTTCAACCGATGTTGGGTTGTGTTAGTATATGTGATTTTGGAGTGTTAGCGCAAAGTTTTATTGTTAAATATGGCTAATGAACTTTAAATAATTCAAAAATAGTAGGGGTAAGCTAATAGATAGTAACTTTTAAAGTTTACAATTAAATAAAATAGCATTTTTTTTTTCTAAGTAAATAAATAAATAGCAAGTTTTTATTTTCGTTTATATCCCTATTCCTTTTTATTCTTTTTTTAAATTAAAAAAAAATTAAAACATAAAATAGTCAATATACGAATATTTATATGCTTACTATTGAGTGTTTTCAATTTTTTATTTTTTTAATTTTTTCTTATTTTTTTTAATTTATAATTTTATATTTAAAAGAAAAAAGAAGGAAGGTATAAAAAAGATTTTACGATTTTAGTGGTTGAAATATATTATTTGCTTTAATTTAGAAAAATACTGGTATTTACAGAAGTCAAATAATCCCACATATTTATATTTTTTAAAGAAAAATTAAGATTTTTTCCATGTGTTTTAATATATTTATCGATTTTCTCTTTGTCCTTATGTTTTTTTTTTCCTAACGATTTTTATTCTCTAAAAATTACTTTTGGTTGACAGAGGAGGAGGCAGTTTTTTTTTTTCTTTTTTTTATTATTTATAAAGATAATAAAATAATAAATTTAAGATTAAAATAGTAAATTAATTCAATCTTTGGGAGAGAATCTTTGGAAGTAAAAAAAAAAAGGCAAAATTGTTTTTTTTTTTTTCTAAAATATAACGAAAAAATCGTTAAAATGGTAAAGCACATCAAGAAAATTGTAATTTTTTCTTTTTTAAATGAAGATTCTCATTTAAACACTTTTATACCAAAATTGAGCCTTTTGCCGGTGTAAATGAATAGCATAATAGTTAAATGAGCTATTTTGAAATCCTTAATGAATAAGCAAATTTGAAGATGTAAAATATATATACAAATTGTTTGTTATGTTATTTATAAGGGGAAACTATGATTAGATCACTCGATATTGAGTCTCTTAATTTTCATAATATACTATAATTTTATTTTGTTAGTTATGTATAAGAGACTCATAACTTTTTTGTAAGTTGTAACAGAAATATATATATCAATCATAAAATTCACAAACTAGCAGATATTAAACATATTAAATTTATGTATAAGTATACCATCCACAAACATTAATGCATCACATTCTTATCTATTAGGATATTATCTATTAGCATATTTACCCATAAATGTAACCTAAAATATCAGCATACTTAAATTGAAATTTATACTCACTAATTCATTCAATAAAATTTTCTTATTATTATAAGTATATACTGTGATGAATTAGTATATATAACAAAAAATACTCTTATATATACTTAAAAATTAGTGTAGAATAAGAATAAGAAAAACAATATGACAACAAAATTTATTTCAAAACAGAATTTGAACAAAAACTCCCTTTCATTTGCATTACTCTCACAATTCTTATACGCAAATATATGTAATGAAGGGCAATTTTACAAAATGGGAATAGATGCATTTCATATGCATTCACGGTATGCTTACTCCGAAAATCTTGTTTTCGGTGTTCACATAGAATTTTTAGTTTTTCCGGTTGTCTAGTTATTTTCACAGTTACCGAAGTAATAGAAAAAATTGAAAGAGTGGAATAAATGGAAGAAACCGCAAACGAAGATTAGGTTTTCTGGAGAGGATTATTATTGAGATTAAACGAGTGGAAGAAATAGAAGAAAATGCCGAAGCAGATTGAGGAGAAGATGGATGAAATCCAATGGATTGTGTAGAAGGATCAATAGAAATCTGCCTTTTTTGGAAATGAATCTTCGATGATGGAGTTGTTGCTTTTGTGTTTTAATGCCGTTTGATGATGGTGTTGGGGGGTTGGAGGTAGTTTTAGGTTATTTATATTGAATTTTTTTTAATTTTCTGAAATATGTGATAATACTTTATATTAATTACTAATATGTGCAATTACTGTTAAGGTACATGTAAAATTGTCAAATTTTTTTACTCAAAATAAGAAAAAATGGTGAACCTAAATAAGATAACTCGGTGCTTAAAAAGCAAAAGTCTTTTCTTAAAAAAGGAAAAAAAAAAAAAGAGTCTTGATTGTTAATTGTTAATAAATGACAAGGATATGCTACCAATAACATGAGAGAAGACCGGAGCAAGTCAAGTCGCTGGTTCAATGAAACTCTTATCATTTTGTTTATTTTTTGTGTGATACTAAAACATGTGAAAGCAATTTTTTTTTAAATTATTCAAATAATTGCTTTTTTATTAAACAGAGTAATTTAACATATAGAACTTACCAATAGATAGTTTTCTTACCAGTTAACATATGCTCACACACTTGAATGTAGATTTGAACTCGCGACCAACAGTTCATAATATAACGTATTAACCATTAAACTAAGTTTTCATTTCCAGTAATTATTTTATTTTTTATTTCACCTAATAAAATATAAAAAAAATAGTTATTTTGAAAAAAAGGAATAAAAAAAATTATTTTTTGAATGGAAGTGCTTAAGTGTTTAATCGAATGATAAATGGAGTTTTTTGAAAAATAATTAATATAAAATATAGGGATATATGTTTTGAATGGAAGTTCTTTCTATCAAATTTGTTATAGTCTCTTGCTTTGTGTTTAGATTTTCTGTTCAAAATAAGAGGTATTTTTTTTTTTTTTTTTTTAGATTTCTTAAGGGAGGCAGTGACTTTTTATTAGCACTCGTAATTTTTAGTGGGATTCGAGATAGTTACAAGAAATTGAGCACGACGGTTGAAGAGGATTATTTTTTGTTTAAATATTAAATTTTATATTAATTTAGTTTTTTTTTTTGAGAGTAGTATATAATTAGATTTTATCCATTGTGTATGAAGTTAAAATAATTAATTTTTATTTATGATTAGATAAGAAGTAGATTTGTATTGAAATGGAAAATTCTTACAAAAGAGTGGAAAAAATGAAAGAAGAGGCCTATAAAGTAAGTGAATAGGAATCTCATCTCCCTAACAAGAATCAACGTTCAGTGGAGAAAGTGTTTGACGGGTTTAGATACTTAGATTTTTGTTTTTTTGCATTGATACAAAAATCACTATCACTTATTTATTTCTGGACTTTTCCAATCCAATATCATCTCATCTTCCTGTTCCATTCTTCTTTCTTCAATTTCAATTATATTACTATAGTTGTTTTCTTTTAACTATTTATTTTTATTTTTACATCCCTCCTTTATTTTTTTAAATATAATAAATAATAAAATGATAAAATAATAATTGTGGTTCGACGATCGTCTGATTAAATTTTGGCAAGCACCGATTACCGGCTGGTTGGAAATATAGTGATGTATGATATATATATTTTGTCTTGCAATTTTCAAACGCTGTGGAGTTAAATCCCACCTTGATAAATTTTATTTTTATCCGACATATGAGCCATATACTGTAGCAGTCCAACAAACAATTGACTAAAAAAATAATATTTTTGAATTTTATTTTGGAAAAATATCATAACTTACTTTTTTAATAAAAAAATTAAACTACCAATTTTTTAGTTTATCGCCTAACAAGGCATTGAAAATTGCAAGGTTAGTACTAGCTTTTATTTGTAATATAATTGCAATTGGATTTTGAATCTTATAATTAAGGCATGAAAATGGAGAACTAAATGCTTAGTTGGATGGTATTTATTTATAAATTTTGGAGTTATTAATCTATCATGATCAAGATATTAGATTCCAATTTTTTTGGAGTTGTGGGATATGAAGCTTCAGAAACAAATCTATTCATGCATGTGTTTCTTCTTAATACTTGTTTTTTGCTCCGGGAATACAGTGTTCATCTCTTTTAGCTTGGCTTTATTGAAATAGAAGTATAATTTGCTATTTTTAGCTTGCAGATTGTATTAGTATTATGTATAAGGGCAGAACACTAACAAAACTCTAGCTGCGTCTATTCAACCAGTGTAGCTTGTAGTTTACGGATGTTTATTTATATGGAAAATCTGGTGAACTGAGGAAACATATGATAGTTGTTGATTTTATCTAACCTTCAGTTTCATTTTTTTCCAGGTACTGTAAATATCTTTTGCAAACTTGGCTTGAAAGGTGATGTGTTTCTGAGATTTTAACGATAATCACTATAGATTGTTATAACACTACATAATGTTTCATGTGCTTTCGCTGTAGCTCATCATTTTCAATCAATGACGATCAGGCTCGAAATTCTATTACTATACCACTCTACTGTATACATTTGAATGATTGTCAATTTTTTTTGTAATTTGGTGTGCAGAGAATTATATTTGAAGCTGCATATGCTGAAAAGAACAATGTTGAAGTTTAATGCTTGTTTGACTTTGAATTATACAATCTCTTCAATTGGAACTCAGATTTTCAGTAATTTCTTCATTCTTTTGGGCTTAGGTTTCCTTATTTTGAGGATTGTATGACTTTGTATTTGAAGTATGAGTTTATATTTTTTTTTTTTTTGGCAACATGCTTTAGAGCAAACTTTATTATAAAAAATCACTTGTAAAAATGTTTACAAATTGTTTATTATTTGTTTACTAATTGTTTATGTTATATAATTTCTAAATCAATTCAAATTTCATGTAACTATCAAATGGTAGGTTAAGTAATTATAATTATTTGAATTTGTTTATATTTTCTTTATTTTTTTGTTTATATATATATTTTTTTAAAAAATTTGTTTATAGATCTCTGCAAATCCTTACTTCATCTTTATATATGTTTGTATGATTGTATCTTATTCGAAAAATTGAATTGGATTTTGTACATATATTGTTTTTTAGATTTTTTAGGATTATTGATAGCAGGTTTTTTTTTTTTTTTATTGTTACTATGTTTATTTTTTGTTTATACTATTTAAATTTTAAATACACATTAATTGTATGTAGTTTCTTGAATCCGAAATTTTTTCTTACAAATTTCAGTCATTTGATGAGAATATTGGCTGCGACTTGGTGATACGATGCTCTAATAATTTTTGTTTATAAATTTTTATATTTTTTTATGATTTGTTTATATTTTTATTTATGTCAATGAAAGATGAAGGACTGTAATTGGTAAATTAAAGAAAAATTTACAATGTCTGCTAAAACATGTTAAAAATGATGATGCTCTACTAATTTTTGTATACAAATTGTTGATTATTTGTTTATGTTATGTAATTCATGTGTGGGAATAATCTCAATTAGTTGAATTTGTTTATAGTTTTTTTTTTTATTTTTTGTTTACGTAATTATCAAGGTACAGTAAAAGTAATTTAGTTAGTTGAATTTTGAATAAATTTTAACTAATTTCACAAAATATTTATGTTTTGTTTATTTTTGTTTAGTCATTTCACTTTGTTATACACTAATTACCTTCAAATAAAGTGGTCAAATTATATTTTTTGTAAAATATAAAAGTTAAATTGTAATTATTGTAAAAGTAGGGGTTGAATTTTAATTATAATAACTATAAAGGTCAAACTATAATTATTATAAATTTTAAGAGTTAAAATGTAATTTAATTAAAATATAGGGTTAAACTATAATTTTTATAAACATAGGAGTCCACTTTTGTTTATGAGTATTTTAACATGTAAATGTTAAAAAATTGGCTAGTTTAAGAACAATTTATTAAAAACATTATATGCTAGTATTTTAAGTGATTCTTATTAATATCTATATAAGTATAGTAGGCTCTCTATGTCAATCCCTTTTATTTTCAAATTGGGGCATTTTAGAATTTAAATTTTTTTTTAAAATATGTTATTTACTATATTTTGTAAACTTTAAGGTATTTATTTTCTATTAGTTTAGAAAATGTGCTATTTCCCAATATAGTAGTTGGCTAAGTTAACCATCTTCCACTAATAATGTGGATAGTGATGGCCATGGTTTGATTCAAGTCGTTCGAGGCCATGATGTAGGTAATGATGACCATGGTTTGATTCAAGTCGTTCGAGGCCATGAATCGTGCGAATTCCTTGAACTGTGAGTCCAAAAATAATTTATTTATAATTTTAGCTTAATTATGAGGTGTGCTTCTAATTATGTACCACACATTTAAGCTATAACCACATTCAGACTAATCATTGTTTAAATGGTTATATAAATAAGAGAGTTTGAACTCACGATCTCACAATAAAAGCTCATTAATAACTCATCTGCACCTTGATATTAAGTAACCTAAAAGTTAAGAATAAATTAAAAAGTTAAATAGGTAAAAATTATGTCAAACATCCACTTAATAATTAAAGTTCATACTTAAGAAGACTCCTTTTCCTATCAGCTTCATAAATGTATCCAAATTCACAAAGTGAGCATTTGATTTAGTGGTTTTATGTTACTTATATGCTAATTGGTCAGCTCTTAAATTAATTAGACTCGTGTTTAAGAAGTTAAACTCACTTAGCTTAATATAAAAAATTAAAATTTAATAGGGTATAAGTAACAAGAATCATATTATTTATTGCATGCCACAAATAATTTGACATAAATTCGAAAATATACAAATCGGTGGAAGCCTCAAGCTCAGCTGGCACACTTTATACGGTTCCTCTGTATTTAGAATTTGTTACTGTGCGGCTCCCCAATTCACTCCTGCCCATTGCCATTGGCTTTTTACATATGTTTGCTAGAGTTTGACAAATTGCATTTAAAGCCTTCAAAATTCGTTTTCTTTATAGTTTTCTCTCATTTCTCTTTTACTTTAACCAAGTCCCTCTGTGTCACTCCTAAACCCTTACACTTGTATTTTTCTCAAATGCACCCATAATTAATTTATAAATATCCCTCGATTTCGATGCAACAGAGAAATTAGAGCAAATGACAACCACAAATTTTGCTTAAAGTCACATTCATTAACCTCATAATTGTGAGTTTTAAAATTATCAATTCGTTCCAACACTGGCCGATACACTATATATCCTATTCGTATCAATATTATTACTTAAAATTATTCATTTAAATAGTAAGAACAATTAATCCGCTCCCAAAAGTTTTCAGTCCTAAACATGACCATTTTAGCACTACTTTCTATTTGACTCGATATTATATTTATTTTACTCAAAATTATACGCCAAATATAAATTTGCTACTGATTATAATTAAATATAGTTTTTAAGAATTTATGTTATTATAGCAATCCAATATATATTAACAAAATTAAAAGATTATTTTGTGTAAGAATATTGCCCCTTAACTCCCCTCGATCTGTATTGAATAATATGATCTCCATTACTAAAATATAGTAGTGTTGAGTTATTATGAACCGAATATGAAGCAAAACCTAAACAATTGACTTGAATAATTTACTCGTTCCAAATCGAAAATGAAAATGTGGGGTAATTGCAGCTTCATTTTGCTAAATTTTTCCTCCTTATTTGGGGCAAATAATTAAATACTGTAATTAAGTGAAGCAAAAATAGTTAGAACGAACCTTGATGGTGGAGCACCTAACTAGACCTGCTTGACTCCTCTGATGCCAACTACAAAGTGTCAAAATTCCCATTGACAAAGTTCCTTAGTTGGCATCCAGGGAGCCAGGCAGATCTTTCTCCATTTCATCCTCATTATCCTGCAAAATACACTATTATTATTTTTTAATTAAACTAAAAAAAGAGATCAATACACTATTAGGAAAAAAAAATTTCCTGTTTATAAAAATAATATATTCTAGCCACTACATTAAGAATATTATTCTTCTTTATGTTTTATGTTTTCGCTAGCAAATAGTTGTCAATTTTTTCTCCTTTATAACTTGTTTGAATTCTCCTAATGTAAAAAATGTCCCATTTTTTTTTATAAAACCCATAATTATCTCAAATATATGATTACAACATCAATATAGTTAAACACATCTCAATTATTCAAGTGGTAAACGGTTTGGAATCATTTAGCTATCCTCGCTGAGAGATGATTTTACCATTTTCAGGTGCATGACGTGGGTCGAATTTGAATTAATCGAGTCATAAACTCCGAAAGCAGGCGGGCGTCGAGAAAAAAATATTGGTAGAATATATAAGTTAATCCATAAACACCTTTTTAAAGGAAAAAAGGAAGTTGGTATAGCAACATAGCATCAGCAATAATAGCACGTTACTTGTGCATTTCAATAATTAAGCATAAAGAGAGAAGAATATTTATTGGAAAGAAAATAAAAGAAGAAAAGCAAACAATCATAAGCATCACTTAAATTATTATACTAAAGCATAAATACGAAGTGGTGAAATTTAGATTTAATGACAAACCTGAAAATGAACTAAAAATGTGCAGAGTGCAGAGTTAGAATAAGAAAACCATTTCTGTGTGTTTATAGTGCTTTCTCTATCAAAGAGAAGGATGGAAAAAGAGAGAAGTACGTAGTGGGATTTAAAAGAAGTGAAGGACAGAAAATCCATAGGGAAAGGTGAGAGATGGGACTTTGATCAGACGGCAAAGACTAGCTTTTTCTCTTTTACTTTCTTCTTAATTTCTTCATTTTACTAACTAAGCTCACATCACTTTGTGCCAAAAATACTAATTTAGTAGTTAATTCAGTTAGTAATCACGTTGTTTCTCCAATTTTTAAATACTAAGTTTCATTCTGTAGAGGGTGAAATATATTTTTTACGCTAAACATTTTTTTAACCCACATAATTAATCTAATTAAATACTTTTATTAGTGAACACATTAAACTCTTAAATATCAAGTTCGATTCTATATAAGATAAAAATATTTTGTAAACCGTCATATTTTTCGGAAACGCACAAAAATTAATTAAATTAAATATAAATCGCAAAATAGACATCATGAATTTAGACATATCATATTAATAAAAAAAAAAAATAAATAGTCTCTATCAATTTTTACAAGGTTTTTATTTTTAAGTTTGTCCCACCTCCACCTCTTACCTATACCCTTTTAGATTTAACTTTTAGCTTATTTGCTAATACCAATGTAATATGTGTGATCTTTTATTTAAATGGATTGCTTAAATTCACTCGTGAACTTGTATTGAATATGCAATTTGTCCCTTTTTTTAACTTTTTTCTTTTTGTTAAACACTAAATTTAAATAATTAGTTAAATTTGCCAATTATGTATTCTAATTCTATAAGTAAGACACATCCATCAATCCAATAATATACAAATAAGTGCTGAGCTGATTTGCTTATTCATAATTCAAATAAAAAAATAAAACTATAATATATAAAATGTAACAAATTTACATTATCAAAGAAGATTTGGACATGAGAATATCAATATGAATCATGAAATGAAAACAAAAGAACTCGTAATTAGGCATTGCATAAGGGGCGATGGACGATGGCAGAGAGCCAGTGCATGCGACAAAAATACAGCCGTTAGCCAAAAGATTAATCTTAATCTCGTTTAGGGAATCAAATCAAAACACTAAAGTATTGTTAATCGTAGCAGTTTGTTCTTTTTGAATGAGTAATAGGAGTGGAGTGGGGCCTTAAAATAAGGTCATGGTACACGTGTCAACCTGTAATTGATTAAAATTGGGCCCCGAAGCCAAGTCCAAACCTAGCTTTCGAGTTAAGTGTGGTACTTTGGTGGCAACGGTACATGCTACAACCTGTAAAGCTTATTTGATTAGTATCCCTTGGTTTCGCTGTTAGAATTAGCCCATCCCATCCATCAGCTAATAGTTTGTTTATTTTTAATAAAATATATAGATAGGTTGTATTTTAATTCTTTTTATTTTTTTAATTTGTAAGGATACCAATAGTTTAATATGGTTATTAGACCTCCCTTTTTTGTACATCGCCCCTGCTCTCCTCACCTACCCTTCGCAACAAGAGGTGTGTACAGGTTGGTTTTGGAGTCCAACACCACTAGAGACACTCAACCCTACAAACTAATATCACGATATATATATATAAATATATATTTACTTTTATTTTAGTTTAAAAAATATCTAAGACAGAAAAAAAATTAAAAAAAATATTCACAAATAATTAAAAAATTGTTTATAATCTTTTCATACAATTTTACAAATATATGAGCTATTTTACAGTCAAAAAGTTTTAAAAAGACTATATATGCAAATTCCTAAAAATTAACTATATGAGCTTTTCCTTAAAAGATTAGGTTAGATTTTTTGGGGCTTATATATAGTCGAGTTGGCCTTAATTTATGCGGATCGGATTAGTTTTAATCCAAAAACTAAAAGTGTTAAATTTTCTAGCCTTAGTCGACCTACCTTGGCTTCAAACCTAAATTGAGCACACCTTAACCTGATGGGTCAGATCGGGTTCACGAGACATAAGGCAACTGTTCTAACATCTATTGCCATACTCCTTGGTAATTTGAGAGAAGTTCTGATTGAGCCAAATGTCAAATTTTTTTTTTTTTTTCAACATCCTGAAACGAGTTTTAAGTACCAACATTGGTGCAATTACATTCATCTTCATTCCTTTTAAAAAAAAAAAATTGTGAAGCTTCTTAGATTTCGTGACAGTTTTATGATGACCAAAAATTGAGATATGAACATTTCTCGAGTTTTTGGGCAATATTGCATATTTGACATCAATATCAAATTCTCGCCTCAATGTCTAGACTTTGCTTCTATTGGTGGGCATTATGATTTTCTAGCAACCAAAATTACCTCTCCGGCGAGTCATAAAAGGTATTAACTGAATATCATCAAATTATACCGAGAAATAAATAGTAAACAAATATAAATAAAAAATTTTACATGAATTTAAACGATTGATAAACCATAGTAAACAAATTATAAATATAAAATAAAGTACTGTAGATAATACACTAATTATAAAACAAAGATAAACAATACATAGAAAACGTTTAGTTGTAACTATTTTTTATCCATACGACATAAAGTGACATATTTATTTTTATTTTTAAAAAAAGACTATGAACACCTACAAACAATCTAGTATCATGGGAAGTATATATGTAATCTGGGTATAGATCTAAAGATAAATCCGTTTTATGAAAAAAAAAATATATATTTTCTATCTTTTATATAAAGTAGGACAATCAATTAATTAACATTTTCAATTGCATAGGTAAATGTTTGTTAATCTCAAACATATTAAGGAATAATATCACATAACATTCAGTTTTTAAACCTAAAAATAAATTTTAACCTAATCAGACTTTTAGTTATTAAGAGAATTATATTTTATTTTTTAATTCTTAAAATTCGTTATGTTTATAAGTTATTTAAAATTTGTTTATAATAATTTTATAAGCTATTTATAATTTTAAAAAAAAAAACTATTATTTTTTAAAGTGGTGAAATTTAATAGAATATTTATATAAAAAATCCATATATTAATGTAACAAACTTGAGTGATGCCAGCTAGGGGAGAGCTAATTTCGGTTATTACCGAATTACCAATCGATAATTATCGACCGAATCAATTTGGTAACCGAAAATCGGTAACGGTGATTTACCAATCGGTAATCGGTAATAACTATCGATATTTGGTAGTGGTATCGGCAGATGACTCTAAAATTTTCGGTAAAAATTTTTACCAAATTATTGAAAAAATAACAGAATTTTAACTCCTTAAAATTACATCGTTTTGAAGTTGAATGTGGAATAAATATATATGTTTTTCACAGGTTCACTGATCGATAATCAGTTGGTAATCGGCAACGAGGTTAAAAAATTTTGGTACTCCACACCATTCTGGTGATGGTAAAATACTGATTAGTTAACCGATTACCGACCGTTCGGTAACGGTTACTGACTGCTCATCCCTACTGCTAGCCCAAACAAGATATGCAATGAATAGAGTTTGGCGCTCCTTTTAAGTTTTTTGACTGAAAAATCTCTATATAGTCTTTCTTAAATTTTTATGAGATTAAAAGAGTCTTTTTCCATATTTAATATATATGAAGATGTTTTAAACAATTTTTGAATATTTTATGAAAATTGTGGTGTATATATGAACATGTTTTAAACATTTTATGAACAAAATATATACTGATTATTGTATTTGTGATTATTGACATGGAGATATATTCGTAAAGTTTTAATGAAACTGTAAGATTTTGAACTGTTAACGACAGTTTTTTAACATGTTATGAACAATTATTTATTGTTACAAATTATTTTGAAGTATTTTTCTTATAAAAATGAATATTTTAATTTCAATTTATTTAAAAAGGATACTTTTTAAAAAAAATTATTTAAAAAATAATCATCTTTGTCCTAAATTTTGTTCTAAGTCAATACAGGGATCAAAACATATTTATGGCCTTAAAGTTAACAAAATTCATAACGTATATTAAAATTTTATAATAAAAAAAACATTTTTATTGTAACAACTTTATGAGGTAATTTATAATTTCTAACAGTTTGTTTTAAAAAATTATAAATGTTATGTTTTTACATTATTTTCAAATATTTATATTTCTTGATTATTTTACTATGAACTTGTATATATTTGGGGTTCTTTTGAATTTGGGAATTTAAAAGCGCCAAAATCTAAAGAGGGAAAAAAAAGTTTTAAACATGAAGAAACAACCATTATTAGTTTTGGAAACCATCTGAAGCCAGTTGTCAAAATAATAATAATAATAATAAACAATACAAAATCAAACACAGTCGTGATTACAAGCAACCCACGTAACAACCATCGAGCAACTCCACCAGCAAAATGGAGAGGAGAGGGTTTCCGTCGAGTGTCAATATTCACTGTTCTGCCACCACTGCTTCATATCTGAATCGAATAGGAAACGGAAAATGACCATTTAAATCGGTTGAACAAAGAATGAACATGGAAACCGATCTGAAACGGGAAAAGAAACAGATCGGAAGTCGTGGTTCCAAAGTTCTTCCAACGTCTTTCACAGAAGTTTTCAATCGTATTTTGGCTAAAATATGAAGGTTAGAGGCATCAGACGAGTTGCAGAAGGAGACGAAGAGTTGTGCCGTCATTCTCGATGGAAAAACTACGAAACACAACGGAAACAGACAGAAAATTGGAAGCTAAGAAGGATATGAGGAGTTTCAAGCCGAATAACGAAAATTTCCGGTAAGTTTCACGTCGGAAAATGTAAAGATGATTTCGCCGGAAATTGCGATTCCCGGAACGCAACTGGTAAATATAAGGGGACCAGAAGCCTATTTTATAAACATTTTCTTTTTTGGGTTTTATTAAAGTTGTAAACTGCCGTGTTTTCTATTATTTTCATGTTTTAGGACCTGCTTTTATGTTGGTTCCCATTCTTGCATATATATTTCAAACCGTTAAGTAGAAATAGCCCACTTAAGTACCACCAGAAAGCCCATTATCATATTTTCTTTCTGTTACCAATAGGCACATAACATTTTTCGTAGATGCAATAAAATTATTGATATTATGTTCTTCACTTATTCCACCAAACAATTTTGATTATTCCATAACCCAATGCTTAATCTTTAATTTGATTGCTGCTTTCTTTTCAATCTACTTGCTAGGAAGCATAATTATTGTTACTTTATTTGTTAAATTTATATATTACTCCCTCTATTCATACTATTGCTAATACATCACTTCAATGAAGAAAGTAACTAAATTTTTGCAGTTCATAGTTATTAATAATTTTATTTACTTACGTGGAAATTTCTCCATATAAATTAAACATCAAATTTGTGTATTTCCTCTAAATAAATCAGACAAAAGAATCAAATTGAATTAACTTGATTTGATTTCACATTAAAAATTAAAATAAAATTCAACCGACTCTATATAAAAAAAAAAAAGAATGGTTAGATTCGATTTAAATGAAATACAATTATGAAAGAATTTTTAGGAATAAAATTGAAAAATAAAAAAGTATATGGTATGCAATGAATAATTAAGGTTTTAATGACAGCATTAAGGGGCATTATAATGATGGAGAAATAGAATTAAGAGGGAACGGTGTGGTGTGGTGCCACCCACATGCCTAAAATCATGACCAATGAATTTTCATCTCTTTGATTCCTATCCTTTCCTTTATGGAGGGGGACCCCACAAACAATTCACTCTTTTTATTTTTTGTTTAAAAAGAAAAAAAAAAAACCACACGCACGGGTCTGTATATGCTGTCCCCACCATAGTAATGATTCTGAGACTTATGGGTCCACATGCGTTGCACGTGCAATCACTACTCAGATTTTGCCTTGGACTATTTCTTCCTTTTTTGGCTTCTTCATTACTTTCTTTCTGCCCATGCTAATGCTAATGCTTTCTTCGGTGCTCCTCTTCATAGATGAAATCCAAATTAAATCAATATTTTTTTTTTCGAATTTTTATTGTCCCAATTATTATTATTATTATTATTATTATTATTATTATTATTATTATTATTTATTTCAGAACAGAAACGATTATTTACAACGTACCTATTTATAAAATTGATTTCCAACTAGATTTGATTTGCTATGTTTTCTGATATGTTTATATGTATCCACCGTGTTACAGAATAGGCCGAATATATATATTTCGCAAGACATTCATTATTTTTTAGGTAGCTTTATATTTTTACTTAGTTTGAATTTCTTTAATTTTGATTGAAATTAGTATATTTTTATTATGTTTTTTTTATAATATTTTATTATGCTTTTAAAAACTAGTATAATTGATTATATGTGTAATCCACATGATTTTCATTTATTATTTCTTATCATATACGAAATCAATATTATAATTATAAGAATTTTCTAGTTTATAATTTTTTATTAAAAGTTGATTTTTTTTTTCTCACCTTGTATACAATAGAGAGCATAATTACTAAAAGCTAATTTTTACATAAATAAATACTGCCTTCAAATTTAGGGACATCTTTTTGTGTTTTTTGGAAGTTTTTGGCAATTGACAATGGCATAACCTCATAGACATTTTTAATGATAATGAATTAGAGTGGTCGCAATCAATAGAAATATATATATATCCAAAAAAAAAAAAAGTTTAAAATGATGAATATATGGATTTGAAGAAAAGCATTGAGTTGAATAATTTAGAAAGCAATAATATTAAGATAATTATATATGTGCATGTTCTTGAGTTGGGTAGTGGGCGTGCAAGAACCGTGGTCCATTTTACATTATGAATTGAATGGGCACACGACCAAAGTTGGAATCTCAAGCACCTCCATTTCTTCATCTACTACCAAAACCCATTAAGTACCTTATACGTTGGTTAAGACCTCTTATCATATCCGTAAAAGTTGTTAACTATATCCTTCCTCTAGTCTTTCTTATTGGTAAGAAACTTTGGTTTCTTGTCAAGTAACCAAGATATTTAACTATAATAATTACTTGTGTAATGTTCATGATCGATTAGTCATGCCATACTCCATGTTATAAAAAGTGACCCTAATCCCTCATTCATGCAATTAATTAACTCGATTTTTTTTTTAACCATTAATTGGTGTGGTGCGCAATTAACTTGTCTTAAGATCACATCTCATTTTATTATAAGCATGGCGTACTTTTTATTATTACTTGATGTGCTATCATATTTCTAATATGCCCACTCATGTGCAATGAGATCTCAATTTACACTTGCTTACATACCCACCTTAACATGTATAAATCGATGGCATCTCGTTTGGCTTCAGTCTTGTGAGGTCTAACTCAGGATCTAGCTTGTTTGACTATTAAAGCCAATTGATGTTTGAAAAGGTAAATATCTTAATTTTATAGCGTATACAGCCCACAAGAGCTTCGTTTTTTAGAGTTTGGCCCAGGATCCAACATGTTTGGGCGTTAAAATCAATTGGTACTTAGAAAAGTGCATACCTTAATTTTATAAGCACTCACGATATGCAACTGTGACTTAACTTACTGGGATCTAATACAACACAATTGTGGCACACATGACTAACAATCTCCCCTCAGCAATGGGAATGAACCCCATGACCTTTAACTCTGATACCATATTAGAGACAATGGCCCGTGCATACACATAAACTTAAAGTGAATGAGTGATGAACCTATCTTGTAAAAAATTAATTGGCTTACTTCTTATTATTACTCAATTTAAGATTACATTTCCAACACTAATACTATTCTTACTCCCGAAGAGAGAGAGTCTAATCTTAGCTTTGCCACCAAACCTAAACACTTAAATCCGAACTTTAATTTCTTACTTTAAAACTTGAATAACCCAATTAATACAACACACCTTAATTTAACCCAATATCGAAAACTAGCCAAAGTAGAAAAAATTTTGAAAATTATTTCAACATTTTACACCCTTAGAGTTTACTTTCCTTCCAAACTAGAGGAAACTTTTGAAAATTATTTTACACCCTTTCATTTCATAGATTCTACATTTAACCAGACAAGAAATTTTGTTACTCACAAATCACAATACATTCAATCGATATTTGACATCCACCCAAATATTATCCACTCAACTCAATCAAGGGCTCGACTCCAAGTACATTTTTTTTTACCGGTTCTGTTTACTAATTTACAGCTCATAAGTGAAAAAATTTTGACTGTTTACGCATAGCATAGTGAGGCAAGCAATCGAAGGCCCTGCGGTGACAATCTAGAAACAAATTGTGCACTGAGTATTGAGGGTGCTAGTGGTAGGCTGTAGCTGTAGTCTATGAGGAGCTGGTTATACTGTAAATATACCAAAAGCCACAAAAATCCAAGAAGGTAAGTGCAAATTGCATTTAAAATCACCTCTCTGTCTCTATCTCTACTAAAAGGCATTCAGCTTTTTCTTCAATTTGTGTCTGTCCACAAACAAACAAGAGACTAACCCCCCAGTTTGGTAAAAGTCTTAGGGAGGAACGAAAATAAGAGGGGAAAATTTTTGAGGAGAAAATAAATGTTTACTTCTTGATTAGTTTAATAGTAAATATACATAATTTAATAAAATTACAAATTTACCCCTGTATATTTGAAGAAATATATTAAAGATTTATTAAAAATACTTTATAAATAAAAGTTTGGAAAATCTATGCATTCGTAATTATATTAATTCTCATGTATCTATTACATAAGTTTACCAACCTATATACATTAGTAAATACATGATTCTCCATTGCTATAAATATCTAAAAGCATATCAATATATCAAAATTGGTTATAACATCTATCCTCTAGAATTTATATTACGGTCAAAATATAAGTTTGCATCTATTTATTACATAAGTTCTCATATATATATATATATATAAGTTAGGGAATACATGATTTTACTAACTTTCAACATTTCACTCTTGTTCCTACCCATCGCCTATGACGTGGGACACCAAAGAAAGTTTTTGTTATAGACGGACTTTTTGCAAAATAGTTATAAGCAGCCATCCCAACTTAGAAGGCACACCAATAACATCCAATTCAACAACATCTTATAGAAATGTGGTCGGCCATTTTCCATAATCTAGATTCCATTGCTTTAGATAGTCACTCAAGTCCAGTGTTCAATCTTTCATATTGCCCTACAATCTCTTCCATAATTGTATGCTTGCATTTTTTACCTCTTGAAGAAGATGTGCCTTGAGAGTTGAATGAATTTGCATTGTTTTCAGTATTATAATTTGCCTTTATCATCTACGTCATTGCTCATTCGCATTGTGAATTTTTTTTAAGTTAAGTTTTTTTTATGAGAGTGTTAACATTCAGGTGAAATGAAGCGGAAATAAAGAGTTGACTAAAAGATTGATTGATGTTTGGGAGGGAAAAGGTGGGTAATTGGAAATTATGGAAGGAAATGCAAAAGAGGAGATAGCCCAACGACCAGCTCTAATCTATTAAATATATAGGCACAGCACAGGAATTTAAGAAATGAGAGTCAAAGACGTAAAAGAATAAAACAAGAAGTTGGTCCAAGCTGACACTCCCTCGTGCTGTCTCGAACCACGTGTTAAATAATTAAGTAAAGTAAAAAACTTTCTTTTTTTTGGTCAAAAACAAAATTATTTACGAAGAAGAAAGCTCCTCACTTTGCATTTTTTGTTTTCCATGCAATGCAATAGGACCTTCATCACCCTCCCCCCCTTTCACTCCACTTTACTATTCCCACTTTTTCATTCCTATTCATTTTTCTTTCTATCAATATATACTAAAAATATCATTTTTCTCTTACCATTAATTTAGTGTTGCACTCTTATGATGTTATCCAATTTATTAGTAACCTGTTATAATTTTTTTTAAAAATAAAACTAATATTAATTTTACATATTTATTCAACTTTTCTAGAAAAATATTTTTTATTACCAAACATGATAAATCAACTTTCCTAACTTTATCATCCCAAAAATCTATTTTCCTAGGAAAATAATTTTCATTGAAAAAATTGAATTCCTGCTTGTTTTGCATGCCTTATTCATTTTGTAGGAACAAGAGTCACAAACACACTCAAAAATAAATTGTGTAAATTTGTGCCTAATTTTCAAAATTTAATTACTTTTAAACCCTAAATTATCTCCGTATAAAAATGATATAAATCAATAAATTAAATCTTCATTAGATATGCTAAAGAACAATTAACTAATAAAAAAATTGTTTAAATCTGCTTAACTCTATGATGAGTTGATGACTTGTGCTGTATTATGTAAGAATTACCTCAATTTGAATGATTAATATTTACTAGTTATGGTTTCAGACGTTTAATTTTCACTGATGATGTCACTGACTTTAATTAGTAGAGTTAATAGTTTCCGTGTTCTTTTCTTTTTTTAAAAAAAAATGTAAATAACTAGTAATGTTATTAATTTTTTTTGTTGGTATTTATGGAGGCGACATTTCAATATGTGGCTTGGAACCTTTAGCATTGGCATGCACAACACCATTTCATCTTGACATTCCTCTTATCCTACATAAGATTTAGTTGATTCCCCCTCAAGAATTGGGGATGATGGTGCAATAAAGGTACATAAATCATTATCTTTGCCACTTAGTGATATGTAAAATTTAAATTGAGAGTACTTTTGATCTTCATCAATTTTATTATTACTTTATAATACCTAACTTCCACCTAGCTTAATTTTTGAAAGGGAAAATATAAATTATTAAGATGATATGTGCTACTTTTCATATAACAATAACTTCATGTTTTAATGCACATTAATTAATGTACCATAAGGTCGTAAATGATGCGCGTCACAATCTATTTTATTATTCGATTCTACTAAAAATTTGTTAAAAAATGAATTGCTCATTCAATTTTGAAAAATTTCATATTTTGCTTATAAAATTGATGGTTTTTCAAAATTGCCCTTGCAGATTCCATAATTTCTGATTTCATCAGTGATTTCCATACTTCCATACAAGGACAAATAGAAATTATAATTTATTTTAGGAGTGAATAGTAATTAATTAGGATTTATATGAGAAAATAGTTAATTAAAGGAATAATTAGAAGATTATTTGGTTAGGGAAATGATGAGACGAAGAAGAAAATGGTCCCTGAAAATAAAAAATAATAATAAATGTGAAAAATAATTGAGAAACCCAAGAGAAGAGGAATATATTGGTTTGACTCGGTGGAGTCGTCCCTATACTATACGCATTTCAAAATTCACTTTCTCATGTAAATTTTATATATATATATATATAGTTTCAATCATTTCTGTGTATATATTATTATTTAAAAAGGCAATGTCAATTCACATAACCAGTTTCCAGGTTTGATTAATGATAGATGACAGCTTCACGCCTTTCTTTGCTTTTTTCTTTTTTATTCTATTTTCCACATACTTTTTTAAAAAAAAAAAAAAAAAAGATTGCTATGAATATAGAATTTTTTTAATGTTTCATTCAAAAGAAAATTCCTAAAATTAATTGAATTTTTTTTAATTAGTAACACTATTTGACAATTAGAATGTGATTTGACGAATATTTTTTTAAGAAAATAGTAAAATATCAACTTTAATTTTTATGGACCGCATTATTAGTATTAATTTATAATTCAGATCTTCAATGTATTCTACATTATTGAAGTAAGGTGTATGTGGAAGTAAATATTTTATTTTATATTATAATTAATTTTGTTGTACAAAAATAGTGTTACATCATTTTCTATAATATTATAAAGAATGTCAGAGTTGTATAAGCATGTGGTTTTATAATTTGATAGCGAAAATGCAGTCAAAGAAAGCAGTATCCTTTCCCCACTTAGCCGTTGTGCTCAAATTTAAATTTTAGTTTAATAGTTTCTGGTGGAGTTGGATCCCTAACTTATATTATTTTTTTCCCCAAAATATCAATTTTAGTCTCTAAGTTCCCCCATTCATAAATTTTTATTCTTACTTTTTTGTTTATTTATTTTGATAGATTAATGTTTTTTACTCTTTTTTTAATAATGGATCCATCTTCATAAGAATTATTTTCATTCCATTCTCTATTTATGGGAAGTATATTTTTCACTCTTTGTGAGAGCGTTGAAAACAGGACTATTCAAAATCGAGTTCTACCCAATGAACACAGCACAGCACCATTTGAACTTTCACTTCTCTAGCAATTTAAGTTTATATATTTTTTAAATTGTTGTCTTTTGTTGGGATGGTGTGTTTGTTGAGGATTTCGAATTTTACTCTTTAGGTTATACATGCCCTTATACTTTTGTTAGAAACAATTTTAAAGAAACATACAAATTTAGTTTACAATATTGATTTAAAATTCTAAGATTATTAGATTTAATTCAGTAACAAACCAAATGTAGAATAAATAAATAAAATTGCAACATAAAAAAATCGAGTAATATTAAATTTTATTTTATATAATTGAAATTTTCATTTATACAACAAAACGAGTTGTATCTTAACTTTTTATAATTTTTTCAATTAATGAAATATTTTTATTTCTGAATAAAATAAAAAGTTTAGCTTTCATGAAAGATCACAAATTTTATCTCTAATAACACTGATTTGTTGGTGTGATAAATTTTGGGAAAAGAAAGATTTTTCCAACCATAGAGATAATCTAATGGCAAAATGCTCAATTTGCCCCTAGACCTTGTACGTGATCTTCAAATTGCCCGTTTTTCAACTTTGTTTTCAATTTGCCCCTAGATGTGAATAGATACAATTATCGATTTAATCAATTTTAGAAATATTAAGTTTCATTTCTTATATTTATTATTAAATTTATTTATAAGTAAACTATTTATAAATAAGCGAATGAGGGGAAATTTTTTATTCCTAAAATGTCCGTCTAAAATGGTAAAATTTGAAATACAAATATTATGAAAAAATAAAAAATGGTAAAAAATCGTAAGCAATTATTATTAGTAAAGATATGTTTGACTTAAATAAAAAATGGTATAGTTGAAATTGATAAAAAAGAAATAAAATAAAATAAGAAGCACGTTTTTCTTAAATTATTATTGATTTGTTACATAGGTTCGCTATCTGAACAAAGTTCCCACCAAATTGAGGGTGATTTCCAAGGGAGGAGTTAAAAATTTGAAGGTGGACAGATTGGTGTTCAATATTCGAATTGTGGACAAATATACGGAACTCGCATATGACAAATGCGAACTCCTAAATTTAATTAGTAGTTCGCATTTGTCAAATGCGAACTCCAAGTTCGCATAGTACAAATGCGAATTTAGACAGGCGCGGCAGGCTTTTAGAAAAAGTTGACACGTGTCGAAAATGCAGAAAATGCGCAGGGTTGAAGTTCGCATAAGTAGAATGCGAACTTCTAGCTGATTAAATACAGAACAGCAAACAGAAGTGCAAAAATGAAATTCATAATTCATTTGTGTTGAAAATATACCAAACAGATTATATTTTGATAATAGGAGGGGGTGAAAATGGCGTATAGTTCTCCATTTCCGGTAAATATATACTGGAGCTCAGCGTTTCCACTGGTAGACGGCGTTGTCGGTCTGAATCACAGTCGCGCCGACGCAACAATTGTCATTAATCGTCAGTTAAGTTTCGAGGAGTTTTACGATGAGGTATGCAAAGCATGTCGGGTGGAGAAAGCCGTTGTGCGACTGGAATTTACGCTG